>NJRQ01000044.1:204017-228819 GCA_003063805.1 Aphaenogaster ashmeadi | reverse complement strand
CACTGGACGTGGCTGTACCAAATGTTACTATTATTGTGGTTGTGGTAACCTTACTGTTTTTTCCGTGTACGGATGTGTCGATCATGTATACCAATTGAATGTAACGTTGCGGAGTCATTTCGCAGAGGTATTTATATTTACGTATAAACAGGAAAGTAGATGCCGGCGTTATTATCGCTGTATTACGGGATATCGCGTACAGATATACCTTTCACGGCTTAACACATCCTTCTCGGAGGTCGATAAACCGTGGAACGCTGAATTGATGTAAGCCACGTTCAAAAACGAGCTTAATCCGCTTTCGAGTGCAGGGCGCCGCGCGATCGCGCAGTAGCCATAGAATTTTTTAATCGGGCCTCGTGGAAGTGACACACTCGACTCCCGAGATCTAAAACGGATTTAAGTGCGCCATTATAGAAGCCCCGCCATTATCGCCACGGGGCGCGGCGTCACGGATGGGATTGCGTCGACATGTTTTAGCAGCGCAACGCCGCGCCGCGCCGCGACGACCGGGCATCCGGGGACGGAATTCAAAACGGGCTTAAGTCGCTGTCGTAAGTAGCTTAGACCGATTTCACGCCTCGTTCTGCGTTTCTCAGCCGCGCTAGTCATTCGAATTCTGCAGCCGAAAAAAATGTTACTTTGCGCGACATCGTGAAATCCAACGTGGATTTAGCGATCGTATCTGGAGTAGATTAAACCGCGCGCTCGGGCTGTTTCAATTTCGACGCTCGTAGAATATTTGGATTAACCGTAAAATCGGAAACCTTTCAGCCCTGCTTTTATTCACTTGGCGTTTATAAATAACGAGTGTGAAGCGCTTCGCTGTGATTATGGTTGCCTCCATTCAAGCGTTCATTTTTCTTTTGTCCTCTTAGTCATTCGTATTCCCGCTCTGTACAATCTCACGGTGTGATTTCGAAGTAATTAATTTGCCACGTATATTTTTAATGCGAATGATGAATTAATAAAGTCGAGGTGCAGTAGCCTCTTGCAGATATATACGCGTATTCTCCGCGCTCGGACGAACCGCGCTATCAATCACCGTGGGAAAAACAGCGTCAACAGTTTGGAGAAACACGCGCGTTTCCATACCATATAATGATATGCAAATGTATTTAACGATGATTCCACGCGGCGTATGCGACCCGGTTGTCGGGCAAACAAACCGAATCCGCCGAATCCGTGTGCTCGCGCGCGTCAATGCGAAATTTCATAATCGTCGTTATTGCCGATCGCTCCCGAAATCCACGATGGACGACGGCGGCTCTAATTTATTCATCGACATCCCGAATATTTTAAGCAATGAAGCGACTACGGTCGCTTATTTTTTTTTCGCGAATATCGGATCGGATCGCGCGCGGCTTCGCGGGCCACCAGCGGAGGCCGGACAGTTGACGTCGACGCGACGCGAGGTACCGTGGGGCAGGTGGGGTGGGATAGTTTCATTTAACCATCACCACCCTTTCCCAGGGGACTGCCGATCGCGCCCGTTCGGTGTACCGGCCGAAAACGCGCGTCCATACGCGCGACTCCGACTATTGAACTGTTCTCATCCTCGATTAACTTTAACGCCGGCCGTGCGCCCACCCCATCGACAAACCGCCCCGGAATGCGTAAAAATTTCATCAAATGGTATCGGCTCGCGCTATGAAAGCGCTAGTGAAAATAACGGGTTTCCGATTGGCGAACGCGCGGTCGCGTCGGCTGGGGCGCGCAGTTAAGGACGTAAATGCTCATAAATTCGCGAAACTGTCGAGCTTCTCGCTAAATTACGCGACCGAGCGCATTAATTGCGGAAAGAAGCGGGATAATACATTTCGCCCGGGATCATTAAGACTTCGATAAACTCAATGGAACTGTTGGCAGCTTCTATGCAAGACGAAATAATCGATAATTTGCATAGGATTTGCTTAAATTTATTGTTCGTAGTGTCGGCGGTAATGTATAAAGACGATCTTTTAAAGCATTGTTTTAGTTTTCGTAATTTTTCGAATTAGCATAATTTTAGATATCATGCAGTGAGAAAAAAATGCTGTTGCTTCAATTAAAGTATACGTCACGGGCTGCCACAAACATAAATGGTTCATTCAATTGTATTATGATTGGACCAAATATTTAGATTATTAAAAGAAAATCTAGATATATTTGGTCCAATCATAATACACTTTAATTGAAGCAACAGCATTTTTTTTCTGTGTGAGACTATCTTAATTTTATTAAGTAGCATTAAAAATATATAACACTTAACGCTTACGGTTAATTTTCGAAATTAATTATGACTCCTATATTTATTTAGAATGATATTTGACAATCTTGATAAACGATATATATAGGATACCTTAATTATTTAAATGCATTCCAATATATGGGTATTACAAATAGATTATCGAAAACAGAGGAATTTAATCATTCCTTTTCTAAAGGTTCGATTTATAGTATAATAACATATAGTTGATACATGTATAACAATGTAAATTTATCACAATTAATTTAGATTAAAAACAATGCACTCTGTGCACAAAGAGATTTATGTGGTAACGATGTGTATTGCAATTACCTAATTAATTGGTATATTAACGACCATTGAAACGCAATAGTAAAGGTTTTCTGGTGAAAGTTCGAAAGTCAGTAGCCGCAAACCGATGTTTCAGTCTCATTCAAACTCATATTCGAACAATAATCCAAATTCCGTTGCATATGCTTTACGAGTCGCGGAGCGTCCGATAACTATTAATTTGCATGTTACAATATTAATTAAGGAAGAACACCTCACACATCCTTCCTCGCCCTTTCTTGAAGCCATCGACCTTCCGCGTGTTTCAGCCTCGGATCGTACCCGAAATTTGGGCAATAAAACACTCCCGGCGCGTTCCCTTGCCCTCCTGAAACTGAGATTAGTCTACTTACAGTAGTAGGCTTATTGAAGTTGATTAAAGGAGTGACGGGAGGACCGAAGAAAGGCGCACCCACAGGGGCGCGATTGAAGGAAAGACAGGGCGCAATTCACCTCATAATCTTCGTAACAAGCACCCTCTCCTCCCACTACCCCACTACTACCGCCCGCTGTCGTATTCGTGAAGAGCCCACTTCAATAAATCACGCGCCTCGAGCCTCGTGTAAATAGGGCCGACTTAATAAATCTAATTATCTGCAGCTCCAGAGGGCTGGCTGGAAAAATAAATTTATCGTCGAAATTTTCGACACCGATAATACCGTCTATGTGTAAAAAACAGAAAAAAAAGACGAAAACAAACAAAGTTTCGGCCAAAAACCACGATGACGAGTGGAATTAATTCCTGTTTCAGGTACAGCGTTCGTCGAATCGCATATCAAAACATTGTTATTTAACACAAATAGTGATTTGTTTTATTTAACGTAACAGGTAATTTTTATCAGCAGGAAAATACGATTAAAATCCGAGTCAGCGATTGCAAATGAACTGTGCAATGTTTCTATATATTAAATCTCTCAATATATTAAAGAATTAGTGATCAACAAATTTGTTGAAGTGACGCGTTAATAAAAATATAAGCTTTATAATAATTGAAATTTATAGGATCGTTGATTCTTTGTGAAGAATATTTTTCCTTGTGGAAGGATTTATGACGAGATTTATTTTTTAATCAACAACGTAATTTTGAGATCGATGTCCTTGCGAAGAGAAGATGATTGCCAAGTGAAATCAATTAGTTTATTAATGCATTTCTCTCGACATTTTCCAATCTTTTTGTTCCCACGTTTCTCACCTCTTTTAGCTTGTTTCCTTTCTTCAAACATCCTACCGCTCTTGGATCCTTACAAACTTCTTGTTCTGCGAAACTTCGTGATTAAGAATTAGATTTGATAGCGCTTTTATGAGATTTTCCCTAACGCCCGATTCAAGCGAACTATCGCGATAGGCTGACTTTAAATTCGTTCTTCGCCTCTCCATCGTCGACTTCTTTCCGGATGGCTTCCGCCTCTCTTTTGGGATTAAAATTCCGGAAAAAGCGGAAATCTCAAGTGCGCTACTTTCCGATCAGACGGAGAGAAACAAGGACGACACGCGTGACGTATTATTAGGGAAGAAGGCAATCTCGATCGTTGTAAATCTCGCGGAGTGTAATTAACTCCGGCAATAATGACCGAAGAAGGAATTGGTCCCGAATTCGCTATATCGCAAGGAAGACGAGATTAGATTTATTGTTTCGTTAATCTGCGGCGATTGTCCCACTTTCTGTAATTAGCGCGCGTATTTGCCGGAAACTTTGGCCATGTTATTGACGGGAGAGAGGGGAGAAACACGAATTCACTTGGGAAGAAAATATCGCTGCGCAGAAGCGCGTTATGCACGTAATGCGGCGAATTCAAGTGTACTCCGACGAACTCTCGCTGTCGTATTCTGCCACGTGTTCCACCTGGCGCATTTTGCCTGATATTTTGACGTCTCTATGAGAATGTACTTTAGCGAACTCCACTCTACTTCAGCGAGATCCGCCTTACTCTAGCATACCATTATTTCGCCGTATACTGACTTAGTCTGGCAGTTTATAATACGTATTTAAAATAGTTACGTCACACAAAACGTAACGTTTCTCTTTCTTTTGTGCGTGGCGTGTATATTTTTTATTCCCTTTTCATTCCAGTTGTTAAGTTAAATACTTATGTCTACGAGCATTACGCAAGTATACCGTTAGAAGTTAGTGAATTCCGACGGTTGCTTTTAACATTCTATATAGAACTGAAAGCGTGGCATAGTGCCGTATATAATGCATCCTTAAGGAAATTCTTCGCACGTTCCTTGCAGCCATTGCGAAATGCAATTCGATGGCTTTGAAAAGAGCGAATTCGAGAACAATACTGTAAAAGGAGAAGACTATATTTTACTATATAGAATGTAACTCCGTTTTATAAACAAATGATAAAATTACACCAATTATAATATTTGCGATTACATATTAAAAAACAATATTATTTTATCTTTTAATTTCATTTTAAGTACGATCTTCGTAGATATAAATATATAAAAATAATTTCGAGACGTTTACTGTTGTATGAAGATCGATTCACAGTTAATAACTATCTATTAACTATAATATTATTTTGCGATTGTACGTCGTCTTGTTACAAATGCTTATCATTCTTTTTAACACATAATAAATTATTTTATTTTCACATACGATCAATGCTGTCAATTGGAAGAATTAAAAGACTGAGTGCAATAAGATATGACGCGAATTTGTTCGAGCGTTCAATTGAAACTCGAACAACATAGGACAACACGTTCCGGGCGAATTCGATGACAAAGAATGAGAAAAGAGAAGAGAAGACAAGCGAGAGAGAGGAGAGGGAGAGAGAAAAGAAGAAGAAGAATAAAGACACCCAGGACTTTCAAAGCTAACCTACCGTCTTCAATTGCAGATTCTACCTTCTCTTTTCTTATTTCCTTCCCACAAAGTTCAGCCAGCAGCATGATGATCCTTCGTCCTTTTCCACTCTCGAACTACGAAACTTGAGTTCTTACCTGCGCAGGACCAAGACGCTGACTGGCTGACTGGATGCCGCGGCTCGCGTTGCCTTTATGACATTATTTTCCTCGTGCCACCAACTTCTCGATTACTTTTATTAGAATGCAACTCTGGAAATTAACGTGACCGAGATAGGAGTCGGTTTGTTTGCAATGTGACTTTGCGTCTTAGCCGGAGAACGCCTTTTCAACGCCTCATTTTTTCGCTGTCAAAGCGCGAAATTTCGCTTTAATCGATGCTAACATTTCTATTCGGAATTTATGATAGGTATAATCGGCATTGGAATAATCGAAATCTTTTCTATTTAGCATACGTAATCTTTACAGATTTTTGTTTTAATATAAGTTCAAATAATTTAGCAAAATATTGAAATATAGCCCATTTTCTTCTCTCTTCTTTTCTTATTTATTTTTTATAACTATAAGTTTTTTACACACACATTATAAGTTTTTTACACACACTTTTAATTGTACTTTTTTATAATAATAGCATTAATAATAGAAAACCAATTTTCGGGTCTCCAATAAAAGTTTATTCTTACTTTTCTTTCTTTCGACTACCAGTTATTTTTCTTGACTTATGAACTTGTTAAGATCAGATAGTAATTATTGATAAATAGAGTTTTTCATAAATTCTTTATCAACTTTCTGCTTTTTCCGTGATATATTGGGTCTTTCTTACGAAAATGTAGTTCAGTCTTTTCGCGCGGATGTTTCTGATGACTAGTCTGTGACTTTTATATGATTTCTTTCGGTGTGTGTGTGTGTGTGTGTGGATGTGTGTGTGTATGTATATGTTAAAATGTATCTTAAAGAAAATTCAAGTTTTGTAAATTTTATTATTTGGGAAAAAGGATGTAATGCATTGATTTGTAACGAAATGATTATCGGAAGGGAATTTTCGCGAAACGCGTCGGCTGCTTTTATTGGAATGCAATTATAGGTATTGATGTGGCGGTCGACATAGTTGGTTTGTTTGCGCGAAGACCTCGTATTTTAACCGCGAAAGCTCTTTTCAACCTCCCGTTACCGCCATTAACAAGAAGCACCACTTTCACCACCATCCATCAGCATAGCGTGACGTCGAATGTCCCAGTCCTCCTTAAACGCAGGATAAATCCTGTCCCTTTTACCACGGTACTCCCGTTTCCTCTCCTCTCTTCGTCTTCGTAGATGCATTCTTCCGCGTCCTCACGCCTCATCGATCCTCCAACTTCGATATGCCCGTGACTTTCATGACATAAATAAATCGTATCGCTTCATCGTTCCTGCCGATTTTGTGACTGGATGTACAAAAGTTTTTCGAAGAAGTTGATGTAATCGGAAATTACATGACATCTTACCGCGATCACACGTCAATTATACACTAAGTTAACATTAACTCTAACGGCTTTCACATGAAATTTTACTTAACTTTTACTTTCTCGGTTTCATCAGCAACGTGAAAGTTCTCTATATTAAATAGACGCTAGCTGATTTATGAATTTGATCAATCCATACATGACGACCCCATTTTTTCCAGATTATAAATAAGATCTTTTTTAGCCAACGATATCACGCGCATATAACAGATTCCTGCTGCATGATAAGACTCGTGAATAAAATTGCATCGTCTTTTATGGAACAGCATCTTTACGAGTAAAACATTTTCTTATTGTCGATTTTGATATCCGAGAACGCGTACAAGTTGATTAAATAATGTTGTTTTTGCTTAAAATTTATTTTTAAATATCTAAAACGTAAATATTCTAAATTATTATACACAGTAGTGTAGTCCATAAATTCTGAGACTGATTTTTTTACGGCCATACTAATGATGCCATATAATCATTTCCGTCTGAACTATGTTCCCATAACTTTCGTTTAAGTGTACAAATAATTTGAATTGTCAACGGTTATCTGATTTCGAGTACGTTACTGTTTTGTGAAACGTATTTTTTGAGTACGTCATAAATTCGAAAGAAGAACAGAAGGTATCAAGATAAATGCAGAATATTACAAAGGTGTAATAGATCGTCTTATTAAGCGGATACAATGCGTTCGTCCTTCTGCATTTATAACCCGTGATTTTTTCATTTTGCACGACAATGCGCCAGCTCATTTGGCAGCAATTGTACGACAGTTTTTGGCTCAAAAACAAGTCGTAACATTAGATCATCCACCCTACTTACCTGATTTGTCACCCCTAGACTACTTTTTATTTCCAAAATTAAAATTACAATTAAAGGCTAAAGATTCGACGACATTTCTGAAATTGAAACTGCTGTAACCAACCAACTGAAGACTATTACAAAAAGGAGTTTTCAACGGTAATGCAACGATTGGAATTGAGAGCAACAGTATACTGACTGTAATATAGAGCCTATTTTAAATAAAAAAACATTAAAATATTATTCTGGTGAATTTTTTATTTTATACGAACCTTGTCTCAAAACTTATGGACCGCACACTGTATATGAATAATAATGATAGTGAATCAGGAAATAAGTATGTTCTATTTTTATTATTACAATTTAATAGGCTAGTAATACAAAAAAATAAAATAATCGAATGCATGAATAAAATAATGACGCAACAGGGCGCGGAAGTTGTGAGATAAATCACGGAAAATGTTAAGATGCAAAATGGCGAATTTGCGAAAGTGTCGAGCGATCGTTACACGTCGAGGGAAAATGGTGGCCGGAGAGTTAAAACGTTCCTAACTGAAATTTTTCTCATTCGAAGGCGAGGGCACGTTTTCAGTCTTCCTCAGGAAAGTTCCCCGCGCTATCTTTATTGCCTCTGCATCTTTCTGACTTCTGCTCCGCAGAATCGCATTACTGCGTTACTTGTCTTAGATTAGTTTCCCACTTCGTCCAGGTTTTCCCTTTCCAGAGAAAAAAAATTCTTCTAAGATCCTTTAATCTCTTCGCAGAAGTACCAGGTCTATTTTTTTCTCGCCCGACGGTTTCTCACGCTTATGTAGAAGCGTTTGAAAGACGACACTCGAGGAAAATAACTGTTGAGAAGGACGTTCTAAAGAGTCTCGAGACAGAAATTTTTCTCATTCAAAGACCAATGGCTTGCCTAAGAAAGTCCCTTTTACCATGTTGATCATTTCCTTTCGTATTTTTCTTGCCGGAAGTTCAGAAACTCGTTTCTCAGCGAACTACATATTGGACGAAAAGATCAGAGAGTGTAAAAAATAGTGTAATATTAGAACGCAGAGATAGCGTGAAAAGAATTAAATATATTGATATCATCTCGATTTTTGACATATATATATATATATATATATATATATGCAATAAATTATATATCAATTAATTTGTACGTTGCATACATTGCATGCACTTCATAATAACTTTTACAATGTAAAGAGTTTAAAAATTGTCAAACTAACATATCTTACTTTATACTGATATATACCATTGATAAATATTAAAATTACATAATTAAGAGTTTTAACAATTTTATCTTAGTAACAAGAATCAAGTCTCTGCTGGATTTTACCTTTATTTTTCAGCAAAATGATTGTATATGTCGTGTAACAGTACTTCACTTCTGTTCCCTTCAAAACAGCATTTCTTCAGTCTCATCTTGAGATGTTCAGCGAACTCGTTGCACGAGAATGAAGGTTTCCGCAGACAAGGAATCGACAACGTAGAGAACGTCTGTAGCAGAAATTTTTCTCATTCGAAGACAACGGCGCGTTTTCCGTCTTCGGTCCGACGAAACTTTTCTGCACTATCTTTAACGTTTCTTGCTCCCTCGCCTGACCTTCGCTCCTCGAAGATTTACTTTACTATGTTACTTATCTCGGATTAATACGTTTCCTCACTAGTGATTTTCCTTTCCAACTACTCCGTTCTGGATAATTTCGCGTAATGGGGGCGCGATGGAATTGAGTGGAAAGGCGTTGCAAAAATAATGGCATATCACTCGAATATACTTACTCATAAAGTGAAACGCTCGCTCCTTCCTGAACTCCTCGACGGCTTGCAGTAATGCCAGTCGAGGATGATCACACATAAATCCGCGGCTGCCGGCTCTAAAGGTAATTATCTTCCGCCGAAAGGTAAACTCTCGGGAGGAGTTCTCGAAAGCCATGTATTATGCCTTTCGCTATAATACGTCGACGAGCTTGTACCTCCTCAAACAATGAAGTAGACGCTTCATGGATCTGTGGAGGGTCTTGTGTACTTAGCATTAAATTTATTACTCGATTTTGCGATTCTCTCTTTTTCTTTCTTCTGACGCCGGATTATCCTGTAAACACCATGAAGATATTCCACCTTCCGACATTTATCTTTCTCATCTGCCTACCATTTTTTTTAAATACACGTCAGCTTTAATCGCACTTTTAATATGCGAGAGCTCTGGCTGTAATTTCCTGAAGTGCGACGAAGTCGTGGCATGTAACGTATCGCGCGCTCTGATTACTATGTCCTTTCTGTAATTTGCGTGCAATAATTTTGTTTTCCAATAGTACAAAATGTAATATTGTTTGTCGATACTTTTACTTGTCCGTTAAAATTAATTGGCATTGTGAATGAAATCATTAACACAAATTGGAAAAATATTTTTCAAGTAATCTCCGCTTGTTTCTTAAAGCTTCAGTAATTCTGCGAAAAAATATATGTCTTTTGAAATATCTTATATTCCAATCGTATTAGGTATTACGACGGAATTAAAACATCATATAGTCATATAATATTTTTATACGATGATTTACTTGCAATTTTAGAGAGCGTAGCCCGTAGGACGGACCTGTATAACAAATTCTCTCTCAATATTATGATTAGGTAATGAATAACTGAAGCTTTTGCTTACAAACTTTGCTTTGTAAATTTTCGTTTGTTCAGAGGGAAATTGCTAGTGCATCATTATTACGTAATTCTTTACTTTAATTTTATCTCATATGAAATTGCAAATGTGTACTAAAATAGCAAAACTATCAAGATTTTTTCCGGCTATTGTTTTGTTATTGTTTCATTTTACCGAGAATAAGATTAGATAAAAGTCAGAGTTATTACAGATTTCATATAAGTCGAATTTATTGCGTTCAAACTTAGTCGAATTATGGGCTAACTTTTTCAAAACATCGAACTACGAGGACACGTATAGCAATTTGTCGTCTCCACGGGCGGTATTTAAGCATAATTGCGATGATCGAAGAACTTCGATGGGAACCCGCTCTATCAGCCGCAGGCTGCACGATCGTTTCGAGTTTTCGGTTATTCGCGGTCGCACCAAGTGAACGCTCCGTGACGAACGACATTCCACCATTTACAAGAGTTCGCTTAATGAGGAAATCGTCCGCGGAACAAGAAGCTTATGGCGGAACGACAATCCGATAATCGATTATGAGAATGACTTTGGACGTGAATAAATTGTTAGGAGATTTTAGGGCGATACTGGGATTTAACAATTGTGCGATTTAATCGAATCGCTGTCATTCTGCTGTGTATGACGATATAATACTGGTTTATTATTCGCTATATGAAGTATGATATTCCATTAAGGCGGAATAAAAAGGAAATTGTTGATACAGGCAGATCGGTGGGTAAAATGTACCCTCAAGACATACGTCAAACTGCGAGCGTAATATATTTTCTTTCAAGACGAAGTTCTGCTCGATACTTTATAGCATTGCGCAAGGAAGCAAATGCAATTCAGATCGTATCCGATAAATTTCACATTGATTTAACCAAATTCCGCATCTCGATCAACCGATTCGCCTCGTGGTTCTCTTCTTGCTCGGTAAAGAGGGTATTGCAAGCGCAACGATGATGGTCCGATATACCTCTTCTTTCTATCATAAGCCCCCTACCCTGCGTGTACAATTCAAATACATGAATCGAATCGCAAGCAAGGGGACTTGTTCATCGTATGGAGAAAATCGTACGAGCTCGGGTTCGCTTCATTCGCGTATTGTACCGTATTGTTCTATCGAAATATACGTTCCGGACGCGCGTTTCGCCTCATCCTCCGGTTCGATCCTCGACGTCCACTGCGCCATTTCCGGCGAGATTGTCGAAAGGACCAGATAAAGTTATATCGTATTTCCGAGTCTCCCTCGGTTCTAGCAGTACTCGAACTTTCGGTAATTGACGGACCGTGGAGAACGTATCGGCTACTTACTCGTTCACAAAATTACTCAGACTCTATGTTGCTATGCGTTACGAATGAAATGAAAACTGCCAGCAAAATTGTTTGCCATAGAGAGATTCACCTTAGAGTTTGGCGAAATATTTTTTTCAAGAATTCGATGATCGACGAATTTTTTGCGTATTTCTTTAACAAGAATATTTGTTTCAAAAATGTTTTGAAGAAGAAACGAAAGCACTAGTAATTTTCGAAGAAAAATAAACACGTCAGTCACTATAAATTTAAATATTTCAAATATTTTATATGGCGAAAACATTTTATTTGGCCGGTACAATAAAGAATAACAAAGACAAATTAGCAAAATAAAGAATGAGACCAAATGCCCATAGACCATGCTCCTCAATTTTTGACACTCGAATTTGTGGTCATGTTTAGCATCAAATGAAAGATTTTCTTAAGCTGATTACAAATATGTCGGTGCCAAAGTGTACCTCCTATCCGTTGCCAAGAAAAATCCTTTGAATCACACATTTTTTAAGGATTAACGGCCGTCTGCTGACCTTTGCGGCTCGTTTTCTTGTGAATGGGAAGGAGATACACTTTGGCATCGATATATTTGTAATCAGCTTAACAAAATCTTTCATTTGATGCTAAACATGACCACAAATTCGAGTGTTAAAAATTCGAGTACGTAAATGGGGAGCATCATGGTCTCACTTCTTTCTTAGTCTTTTTTTTAGTTTATGAAAGATTGTTAATATAAACATTAACCGTTTTACTTTATGTTACATCTTGCTTTCGTAATAGTCTATTTTGCGTATTTTACTTCAAAGCATGTAAAAAGTTGCGTTTGTATTTAAATATTTAATGAAGATAATAGTTTTACTGCGGATCACAATATTACATTAAAGACGAATCGCGACGAAACCACAACTAAGTTATTAGTGGTGCCCTTTGCCAGATTTAGACTAATACGCGGTTTATCATTGAGAGGATAGACGAACGTCATACAGTCGGATTATCCGGATTTCAGTGGTACCAGAATCGATCCTCCTTGCTGTCTCGGAAAACTTCCTGTTGATCCACTTTCGGAAATCACAGAGGTGATGGCGACAATCTCGTGATTTGCTAACCTCTTCTTATAAGAAAGCTTTGTAAAAATCCGACTGTAAAGAGTGTGGCAGTCGGTAAATTGTTTTATGTGAACAATAATAATATAATTTTGTTTTCTTATTGCAAAAGAGAGAGATAATAATTATATTAAACTGTAGACAAGCAATCAAAAAGAAAATGTGCTGCGACAGAACTTTTCATTCATTTATTAAAAAAAAAAGAATATTCTGATTACTTCGTGTTTCAATCCGTGTATTTTTTAGTAGTGCTATGTATTCAAAACTTCAGGAATAATTTCAACTCACATTTTTCATTTCTCTTGTATAGCTTGCATAACACCAGCTGTCTACATTTGGCGATGCACTCAATCCGCCAGAAATTGGTTCTCGATCATGACAGATCGTTTTGGAAGCTATTCTCTATTTTCAAACGACATCCTCATTCGAATCGGATTCCGTATATCTTGTGCCGTTTCTGCGATTTCGCAAAAACGTTTCGTAATTTCTACGAAAGTAAAACCGCTATTTGAATAGATAATGCTGAATATATATATTATATGTTGATTTTGAGTTTTAGATAAGATTTAGATAAGTTTTAGATAGATTGAGATAATATCTTGTGGAAATTATTACGTCTCGCCTTTAATCATGATTAATAATGCGCGATATTATTATTAATCATTGTATTAATGGTAAAATGTAACAGCAAATGTAAACATTTTAAATTTGTGAATTTAAAAAAATTAATGAATGTTTTCTATTCACATATTGCTATCTTAAAAATATTTAAATTCAATTTAATCTCTTTTAAAAGATAAATACGATAAAAACTATATACTATATGGTGTCTAATCTATATACATGATGTCTTATCTAATAATAAAATTTGATATTTTTTAAATATATTTAGCAATAAATCTGTCCAGAATTATTATAATATTATCTCTGAATGCGGTCGTTAATTCTTTTTTCCAAATAACACGGAAGAAAATCTGTAAGCTATATGTTGTAGATACTACAAATAAAAGCCAATTAATTGTTCTGTTTTTGGCAATAGCAAATCTCTTGTGTCGCTATAGAATTCTGCAATCGCCAATATGTCAAAACTAAATCACAATAGCATCTAACTTATGCGTTCGATGCGCATACTGCATTCCATCCGCGTACATCGGCGACCATTTGTGTTGAATGTCTCTTTCGAAGGCACGGTTGTCTGATGGCTCGATTAAAACTTCGTTCGACCTACTTCCGTCTGTATGTAGAAATCTCGAAGTTCATCCGGAACGTGCTCTCGCGGCTGAAGAGAGGTCACCAAAAGAATGCGTCAATCAACGTACAATCGCGAGTTAGTTGAGCTAATTAATTTCTGTTGCATCATCGTGACGATGCAAGCTGAATCCATATTGCAGCACAATTGAGGCACGAATTATTTACATGTTTTATACAGTCATACAGTCATACAGTTTCATATAGTCTATATTTCTTCAGTGATCTTAAAAATCGCATAAGATTTTAGAAAAATCAAAACTAATAGTTTAATTAAGTAATATCACATGATATTAATAATAATATACAAAAATATTTAAGATATGTTATGTTTATCAATAGTTACTTTATCAATTATTAATAGTCAATTGTCAGTAATTATATAATCCAAATTTTAAAGATAATTTTAACAATACTAACAAATAGAAATTATATTATCTATGAGTGAAAATTTTTATGTTAAATGTCAGCAATTAAGACAAAAAATAAGCAAGCGTAGAACGCAAACACGCTGGACTTTACTTGTGCACTTTTAATATGTCAAACTAATAATAGCCATTAAGTGAAAAAGGATACGTGATGCATATGTTACGCATAAAGTTACACGGCTATAAACGATCACAAATTATACTAACACTACATTGGACCGCAACAAACGCAGCGCTTTCCGCTTGACGGAAATCGCGTCGAGGGGCAAAAAACGCATCGATATACGTCCAATCGACTCTCTTCTTCTCCTTTATCACGATGACAATGCAGATAGCGTGGAATTCATGGCTCGGAATTACGGCGCGGATCGACGTACCAAGACTACCACCATTCGAATGTGATTGTACATATATAACATATGTATGTGTGCACGATAGAGAGATGGAGAGAGAGAGGGAGTGATGGGCTCGATCCAATTATCGATTCGCAATTTTCGATCGTTTCAAGCGCAAATGTCCCGCATAGTATAGATGAACATCAAAATAGGTATTGTGTATAGTTCGAATGGATCAGATTCCCCGTTTACAAAGCTTCTATTCAAAACTCTGCCACAACATCAATTCCATTCAAATTTATATTGCGATAAACAATTGGGAATAATCGAGTGCGCATCCTGATAATATTTATTTTATAATTTTATTCTTTACGTTCAGCATTGTGAGTACATAGGCAGCTAAATCCACATCTTTTATCACGCGCTTTAAATTATATTTTATTTTCTGAGTTAACGTAGATAGTTAAAATTGTTTTCAAAATGCTTCAAAAACTTGAATAGTTATAACATAATTATATATTAGAAGACGTGACACACATAAGCGTTTTATGTAATAATAGCTCATTATATTATGTTTAGTGGCGAGGTTTAGTGCCACTGCTGATGCATAGTGTCTTAGAGACTGCGCCGTTATAACATCTCCAGAATCAACTATACGACTGGTTGCACTCCTAATCTCGTGAAGACAGGTATAGTTTCCCCGAGTACGACTTAGTATTCGTCGAATGTGCCTCGAGCATCTCGTGTTATGTCATATACCCGAATATTCGCAGGAAGGACGCGAGAATGAGCCGCTTGCCTTGAATTTCGTGGCTAATAAACGCGATCATGCTAAACTTCGTTGATATTCGCGTTCCTGTGGACACTGTTAATTCGATCGAATTCACGAACATAATTATGATTCAAAAGACGTCTGAACATGCTGTACATGTTTAATTTCAGAGTTATAAATGCGTTTAACATTATGTCTACCAATAAACAATAACATTTTCATTTGTTTTAATATTGTTAATATTTATTGATCCATCTGTATTTATAACAAACTATCCAGAAATTAAAATATGGGAAAAAATCTATGTTCGATAAATATATTTATTAAAGATTTATATTAAGATTGGGGATGCTGAACTATTTTTAAAGTATCAGATATTTGCTAAGTGATGTATATATCGGAAGAACTTCTTCAATTTCACTGTATACGCACAAATTAATTTATTACCCATGGAATTTGCTTTGTCTTATTAGTCTAACTTTGATGTTCAGTTAGATCGTAAATTAGACGGACGTAGATACTCGCACAAACAGACACGAATACCGGCGGTACAATCTTCAACGTCGAGAAATTATTGAACATAGAGAAGTGATCCGGTATCTCGCTCCCGAGCTAAATAACTATGCTTCATTAACAGAGCTTCTCATCGACGATGGACTGGATTAAGGTACCTTAAACGAATATGTCGCCAACAGAAGAAAGATATATCAATTGCGTTAAGTAAAACTCATCTGAGTAAATAGACGCTAAAAATGATCTTTAATCCGATGCTCTAGAAGCTTTATAAACAATTGGATTTCCAGCAAACAATACATCTCGAATATTTCCGTAGCGAAAGCAACGAAAGAATAACTTGCGAAAGATGCGATGTAAAACATTTTATCTTAATTGAATAATATTATTGCATAATATTATTTTTCTCCTAAAAGATTTCTATTGCAAAACGTTAATATTTTAACTAAGTATCGATTTAATTTTTTATTTTTATAACTACCGTTTGGTACAAGTTTTTGGTTAACACGTTTTTTCTAACAGCTGGGAAAAATATGAATGATATGTCAATATCGACGAATACTATTATATTCATTTTTAAATTGTGTATCGGTTTTGCAGGATATCCCTATCCTGGGATTAAAAAAAGAGAAAATGAGAGAGAGAGAGAGAGAGAGAGAGAGAGAGAGAGAGAGAGAGAGAGAGAGAATTTTAGTTCTCTCTATTTTGCGCTATCTAAAATATTGACTATTGCTGATCAAGTTATAAACTGATATAACTGTATCGACACTATAAGAGAAGAATAATGTAATTTTTCAATATGTATGTATTTTACATATATAATTATATTGGTAGCCGTCATTTTTTACAGTATTAAGAATTATTAATTTTTTTCTGAAAGTCTACATAAGATAATATTTTTACATCGAGTGTAAAATATTAATGTAAGAATTTTCTCGCTATGAATATTATCAGAAAATTACGATCGTAAATGATCCTTAGTTCTCGATTTTTGAAAGCAAAACGCGACAGCATCGCGCGCACGTTCGGAGACCAAAAACGTCGTAGCGCATGCATATATGTACGAGCGTCGTTACAATCCTTGGAAGATTCCTGCTCGGAATCGAGAATTTCTTGCGGTCTTCGAAGGTCCAACCGTGCGTAATACAGCGTAAAAATCGGCCATATAAATCGCACGGGCTTTCTTTCGCTTTTTCCCATCCTGCCGTTCCTCCTGCGACCGATCTTTGTATCAAATATCTTCTGCCAGTATTTAAATTGGTACTTATCGCGCATTTAATTGCCTCTATAAAACTTCCCTCCCTCTTTCGCATGCCGCCTGGAGATAAGACAGATAAGAAGAAATCACGAGAAGAAAGGAAACTCCCTCTCCAGCGTACGCTTTGCTACGAACGTTTCAATTATGTTGATTCGAATTTCTTGATCGTCTTTGACAAACTGCCGAATTCCTCGTGCATTTTTTCATTCCGGTCTTGTTTCTCTGGCTTGCGCGAACTAACCGAGGAAAAAACTGAACAGTAACGCCAGAGCTCTCGGTTCCATCTATTTTATTTTACGGTCTTCCTGGGAAAACTTATCAACGTGGATGATGGGAGTGAAGTGAAAAATTGCGGGTCAAAAAGAGAAATTGGCGGGTATTCCTCCTAACCGCATACTGTCTTCCGGCTAACTTCTTTTGACGTAAACCGTCCGCACAAATAAGTAACATTGCTGATTTAATTTCTCCTTTTCCTTATTGAAAATAGAGAGAAGCCAAATACAATTCGTGGATACAATTTGAATAAAACACATTTATAGAAACATATGTAACAAAAATAAGATATTAATATAAAATACTTTATACATTATATGATTTTTATAATTTTGCAGATATTATAAATAAGAATACTGTGAATTCTTCTTTATAGTAAAATATTGTAAAAATTGATTCTGGCGTTTGAGAATTATTACTAGACGAAACTTCTTACAAATTTTATATAAAAAAATTTCGATGATATATTTTAATCTGTATAATTTTTATTTTAGTATCTTTTCCTATTTTTAATTTTTGTTTTCTATATGGTCGAAATCTTGTTTATCTTGTACGTACCATTCTTTTGACATTTCGACTATTCGCACGTTTGTAGTAGCTACAGGCCGTCATGGTCAGACGTTTAACTTCCTATATGCTACGTATGATAAATGTAGGAGTTGTCAACTCTTAAAATTTCTGAAATAGGACAATAATTTAAAATAGGATTAAATAAATACTTCCAATTTTAGACAATTTAAACTTTAAACTTTGCAATACTATGTTCTTATACTAATTGTTAATGGAAATAATGGAATAATGCTTAAAGTAATTATAATAAAAATACGAGAAACATAAGTTACAGAAAAAATTAAAATATATATTGATTTTATTGCTAGATTTACAAGTACAGTGTAATATATACAGTGTAATATATACAGTGTAATATATACAGTGTAATATATAATTTTTGCGAGAACGTATTTTGTTAAAAAACAGTAGACGCTTAATATTAGATTTTTCAGTGATACGAAAAATGTCGGTTTCGTAGAAGTACTCGAGAGTGCTACATCTAAACAATTTATAAACTCTCAAGTTACTTGCAAGCGTGCAATAACTTGCAGCATAAAATCCACCCTATACACGTATATAACCGCCAAATCCGATGCCTTCTCTTCGGTCCCCTCAAGGTCACACGAAATTCACGATTCCGGGCAGTAAAAGGATCTCTCTGAGATCCCAGCGATTCTCCTACATATATGTATGTCGTTATGGTAATTCCGATTCTCGACGACGTCCGCATGCGCGTCGAATTGTAGGACGACGCTCCACGTCGACTGCCTGGAATCTCCAGGCGACCCTTTCTTGCTTGCCAAGTAACGGCGTATAACAATGAATCGCGTATAACTACTACGACGCCATCGTCGCCACTGCAGGATAATGTACAGAAGCGGCTGGAAACTATGGAGTATGGCGATCCTCTATTGTTGCGCAAAATATGAAGCGCTTCTGCAAACGAGGAGAAAACGATCTTCGAGTAAGTGGATTAAAACTCTCGCGCTACTGGATTAAATATGTAATATTTCTCATCGAACAGCAATGCAATTTTGCAGAAATAAGTACAATACGTTTCCTCGCATATTTTTATTGTAATAAGTGCATATAAATAATTTCTTCCGACAATCTCTCACAGTCGAACTATCCTTGAAACTGTTAGACTACGTCTAGCGGAAAAGAGAAAAGATGGTTGAAGTCACTTTTATGAGCTTCCACAGGAGGACTAAAGTAGAATGCCTCAGGTACATCGCCGGATCGATAGCGTATCGCGACGACCGCGCGAAAGGAACGAAGTTATAAACGAAGCCGGTGTGGCTCGAATAAAAATCAGCAGGGGCTGGTGGAACTTCCAAGGGTGGCGACTTGGCGGTCCTCTTGCCATCGCGGTGGAGGAAGCGGGAAACCGGGGATGAAAACTCGATCAGCGACGTCGGGGTTGTTGCACGTCGAGGTGAAAAGAGGATGGCGAGGCAAGGGAGAAGGGTGCGGACGATGAGCCCGGTACCAAGCGGGGATACGACTGTCCACTACCGAGATTTCTTTCCTCGCGATATACTACGGAGAACGTAGGAGGAAAGGACCGTGGGTTGATTTCAAATGATCCTGGATTTCTCGGGGGTGAATAAAAAAAGAAGCCGGGAAAAGTGAAATGAATTTCTCCGGCAAAACCTTTCTGTGTTTCTTCTCGCCGGTCATCTCTTTCTCCTATGTCCGCACCTCCTTGGTTTAAGTTGCTTCACAATCTCTTTCTTGCGCGCGCTATATATCTTAGAGAATTTTGGAAGGCACACATTGTCTGTTAGAATTGACAAGATACGCAGACCTGTATGAACGCCATTTTATGAATTATTGTAAAAATCTGTATTGCAAGAACAAATTTTAGAGTATTATGTAGTATTATTATATTATGATAAAACTTCTCTAATTAATCGTGTACTAAAATATTAGCTGTTTTTGATAAATAATTTTACACATTGTTAAATTCGTCTATCGGCTTTCGGCCATGATTTGCGTTTCAAGCCAGTTGTTCATTAACTGCCAATAAATATCAAACCCCTCTAACAAACTTTTTTCGTTCATTAAATTTGCCGATAGATGCATTCGCAGGCTCCGTTGCCGTGGAGGCGCGAGTAACTCGCGCGAGCTGCTACCTTAGCGTGCGAAGCGCGAGTTAGATTTCAAAGGCAACTCGTTTGGAACTTCGACGCCGAGCAAACGAGCCTTGGGAAAAGTACTTTTACATCGAATATGCCGCGCATAGCACGTTGTACGCGGATAACTCTTCTACCGTGGCCAAGCGATGTGAAAGGTCGCCGCCCTCGGTCGGACGGGTGCTTCAGAAGCACGCGCTTTCGACAACTCCAAGAAAGGTGTAAGCTGCGGAAAAATGCTCCTCGCAGGAATGCCTCATCCGTGTATCATCCGTGGACAAAGACGATAAACCGCGGTATCCATGCCAGTGCACTCCGTAGTAAATAAAGGGTTAGACGTACCAAGTTTTGTAGACACAGTTTTCGTATAAAGTCTTCGAGAAACGACTTGTATTTTAACTCACAAATATTTGTTAGCGATATAAAATTTTGCATTTTGAATGTATAAGATATTTCAATTATCTATCAAAGTAATTTAATCGATATTTCTAGGATATTTTTATTGCATAATCAGAACACATTTATGTACGATGAAATGCAAAATTGACGAATTTGTGCGGAAGAAAACAGAATTTCTTATAAACGTTACAGTAGTTTCCTATAGATAGCTAAGAATTTGCAGATTTGGTTAAGCAGGATAAAAGCACTGACTCTAAAGTTATAAAATCTATCCTGAGATCATCGTTTGTACGCGAGCGTATTATAATTAAAGCGGATTAACTAACGGTATTGTTATCTTCGAGACGAAGGCTCTGTCGGTTTCACAAGTTCAGAATATTCTTTATTCTAATGTCTTTATTTCCGACACTCTGCACATGTTTCCACAAAGTCGGTAAAACGCATTAATTAATCCTTTGAGATCACTATGAAAGAATGTACGAAGCTTTATTTAAAAAGAGTGGCTAATTCTTGAACAAAATTACAAGTAGAAATCGACGGTGAATTTAATTTCTTTTTTCGCGATTGTCTCTTTTCTCAGTTCCTATTTTTCCTTGCTTTACATTCGTATAATTTTATATTATTTTAGCAATATTTTAACATAAATTAAAGTGTGCACAATGAACAAAATTTGAAAATTTATTATGATATCGTTTTAAACATCGCAATATTTTATATACATTAGAATTAACAAAAGAATTTTTAAATTGATTTTATATAATTTCATAAATTGTTTTGAAAAGAGAAATGTAAAATTTCCCAAAATCTCAAATAAATTAATATTGTAAATTAATTATTTGAAATTATTACACTGAGCTGCGAATCGTTACATAATTAAGAAACCGCCCAGATCGGATATTTCATGAACTATGTAAATGGTTATCAGGTCGAGTAATCCGTTTCCTTGATCATCTCCCGAGTCGATAGCGTTAAGTGTTAAAATGGCTGAGCTGCTACCAAATTACCTGTACCAAATGGCTCCTGCTTAAGCCGAGTTTGAAACTTCGCTTAAATTTTAAACGTCGAACGAAGTTGCCCTAAGTCAGGTTTACTGGACTTAGCCGAGGAATTTGGACCCTAATAATTAATGCCGTTCTGAAGATCTAGATTGACGCGCCTAAACATATCACAACGACTAACACAATCCATACAAATATTTATTAGGAGTTAAAAGAGTGTATCTATTTCAAATAAAATAAAAATGACTGTGAAAGAGATATTTTGCCTTCACATGTATATACAGGATGAGTCAAAAGTATGTTTTAAAAATTTGTGAGCGTGTTCTTGGATAAAAAGGAAGAAAAAATATTCATATGAACATATGGTCGCAAATGCTTTGTTGTCGAAATAATGGACACAAATCAGCAGTATCAAATAATGCTTTCTTTGAACGTTTACAGTTTTGTTGTTGTTGTTGTTGTTTACAAGAGATGCTCTACGTGTCCTCCAGCATTTTTAACACATGCCTGAGCACGACATCTACATGACTGGTGCATTCGTTCGAAAACACACTGATGACTTGATTGTAGGTACGTTGTCTCTTACTGTACAAAAGTACAAAGGCCTACCTAACAACCTCCTTTGCCTTTCTTTCAGTGGGTCGTAATAGCATTTGTTGGTAAACAAACACTATCTCAGAATCAAAACACTAGAGACACAAAATCGTGGAAAGAAAGAAATTGATCTGATAGGTAGTCATTATTTGAAATCTATCGTGTCTATTATTTCGACAACGAAGCATTTTTGGCGTAATGTTCATAAAAACATTTATTCATATTTTATATCTAAGAACACGCTCACGAAATTTTAAAACATACTTCTGACTCACTCTGTATAAAAATGAACAATATACACATAATTAAGTTAAAAAAGTAATTGAAATAAAATAATTAATAAAATGAACGCACATTATTAAATTATGTTAAATATAAATATTATATAAATAGGGAAGCGATATAATTACTAAAATTTAAAACATATAATATCTGATTAACATAGTTAATAAAAAAATTTCAATATTAAAATCGGCGATCTTTGAATAATTATCGGAGATATCGATTTTATTTGCTCCTTTTTTAAGGCCATAATTATGGTCGATATGTATAATGTAAAATGTGTAATAATCGGTTAATTAATACGGACTTCAATACTTTTTTATTCTGAAAAGCCATGCTTTACATTAATTAAATAATACAGTTAATACTCCATAATTCTCTTCGAGGCGAATAGATTATAATATTTTTAATATTTTAAAATATTTTAAAATATTTTTTATTATTTATATAATATAATATTTTTACATTCTGATCTACATATTTTAATTAAGGTAATATATCGGTAAATTTATCATTTATTAAAATTATCATATTAGTATACGGAAAAAACGATAAGGTTGCCACAACCACAATAATAGTAATATTTGGTACAGCCATGTGGTTGTCACATTCACATTGTTTTGTGTAGTGCATCTATATATGTTTGTCTCAACATTCACTATGTTTGCTGTACCAAATGCATATAGTTGCCTTCACATCAATGTGAATGTGACAACCACAGGACGTGGCTGTACCAAATATTACTATTATTGTGGTTGTGGCAACCTTATCGTTTTTTCCGTGTATATATTCTTAGTATGATCAACGTAATAAACTTATTTCAGAAATATTGATATTATTTACAAATTTTTATTAATTTTTTTTAGAAAAACGATTAGTTTAATCAACCGCTTAATATTATAATCCAGTCATTGATTACAAAATCACATTACAATGATCACAAGAAATTATGACTTGTTCTATCGAAAATGCTCAAGGCATGACCAATAAAAATTCACAATCGAAATTCTCCCGCGACACTTAGTTTTGATTGCGCTAAAAGCATTAACGGCGCCAAAGCGTGAATGCTTCTTCCTCTTCCCATCCTCTTTTTTTTGGGATCGCTGTTTTTCCAAACGTAATTGCTATCACGTCGCGCCAGGAGTTGCTACGTTGCACACGATTTTTTTAACACGATGTCACGCATCAACGATATGAAACGCCTGCTCGTTCTTCAATTATTTGGAGCACGCGGAATTTTTCGGCCTCGCATAGTTTTGTCGTTCAATCGGATATCTGACATTAAAAGCATTTATGGGTCGTTGGAACTACCGAGCGGTCGATATCCGTTTTTTAAACCAGAGGAAAGTTTTTTTCCTCTCTTTTTTTTTAATATATAGCCTCTTTCGAGCTCCCAACAAACGTGTAAGCTCAACGGCATCAGAGTGTTTTTGATAGAGATTTGTTTCAATTCGAATAACGTCACATAACAAAAGTCGACATTAAAATAACATGTTTTAATGCCATTTTATTTAATTACTATCATCTTAATCAGTAAATAGATATAAAGATATGGATATATAATAGAAATATAACAAATAGAGGAATGTTAATAAAATATGTCTATAATAAAAAAAAGGATTCATTTAATCCTCATTACGCATTAAACACGAAAAAGTGTTATTTTTAAATAAGTAAAATGATACACTTTAATTTAATTTAACGGAAATATATACCAACTGTGTAAATTTGTTAATACTCGTCCAAGTACTTTGATAGAAGCATTTCACATGCTACATCCGTAGCTAGGAAAAAAACTCCGGCGGTAAATCGATAGTGGAGGAAAACAGTTTTAATTAAAGTAGATTTTTCACAACTTGATAGGAATGTTAGTTTTGTAATACGCCACAAGCACTTTTAAATCACATAACTAATCACATCACTAATATAACATAACTAATACAATGAAAGAAGATATGTAAAAATAATTAATAAAACAATTGAAGAGTGATAATGCAACTATTTAATTTTCAAATAAATATTTTAATATAAATGAAAGAAATTGTCTGAAAATTACAATAAACTTAATGTATTATTATCGAAAGTTTTAATTTTACCATATCTGTTTTATGCAACACTGTGCAGCATAATAATCTTATAAAAATCTTTACGAAAATAATCTTTTACGAAAGTGGATAATTACATAATTAAAAAATACATAATATCGATGTACTGTAATATTTTTCATTTACAAATTTTAATTTCGCTTCATAGTAAGTGAAATTATAAAGCCTGTATTTCTTCTTA
>NJRQ01000044.1:146118-200969 GCA_003063805.1 Aphaenogaster ashmeadi | reverse complement strand
CATTTCAAAATTTGCATTAAAATAATCAATTTCAATACCACAAAATACATAAAATACCAACAAACTTGTCAAATGGTAGGAATAAGATTTTCTTGTTCTTCAATATGCAAGTAATATCAAAATGTTTTCTTAAGGTGCTCATAATACCCAATCCTACCCTACGTAGTTATTACATCCATTCTCGCATGTCATTCGGCTAAATCGCTTATTGCCACGCGAAGGCGACTGTCTTCAGGAAATTGACATTACTGACGTCGCCTGTTTTCCAGCACGTCCCGGAAAATGGCGGGGAGGGGGGGGGACGCGAGCAGCCTCAAGCGGCGTTAGAGCCGAACTCAAAGGGGAACTCGGAAAATGACAAGGAGACGACCGAGAAAGGAAACGCGTATCGCGCGCGGTCGCGCAAGTGTTCTCATCAGTATGCAAAACGTAGAACTCGCTCTCAGGGACGAGGAGGGCGGGAGGGAGGATGCGCGCGTGGTTCCCTTGTGTTCTCCATTTGCTCGGCTGGGGAACCATACACCGACGGCTCCGCTCAGCCGCCGAAACCGCCCGTCCGGGGCTGCTCTGCTCGACGTTCCCGCCGCGACGGCAAACTCTTCGCCTCGCTTTGCGCCTCTTTGTGCGCGGGTCGCATCTACGATGCGAGAGCGTCGGGGCATTACCGTACGCCGAGCACGCGTGTTCCACGCGTCGTACCGTGCCGTGCTCCCGCGCACGTCGTCGCCTCGCACGTAGCGTAATTATCCGTAGCGCCGCTCTTCTCTCGCTGTGTTACTTTCTCTCTCTCTCTCTCTCTCTCTCTCTTTCTCGCTCTCTTCCCGTTTCTTTCGCCTCTCACGCGAAACGTTTCTTCTTTCGCCGTCTCAAAAACTTCCCCGTGCCTCGGTACTTTCCGAGACTTCGCGCCGGGCGATTTTATCTCGCTTCCTCGCAAATGTCCCGTCCCGGATCTCTGCAATTTGTTTCTTGCGAGTTGCTTGCTTTGTAAGTTCTGCTCCGGGACCTAATTGAATTACGAACATTTCAACGGCTGCAACGGATAAATGGGCCGCGTACAGCAGGCGAAATTTAAATCGTCCCACAATTGAATTTTTATGTAGAAATCCGGTTGGCGCTTTCCATCCTATTTTCTCAATTTGATTACTTTGCAGTCTGTGCGCGTTTCCACCGCGTCCGTCCACCGAGTCGTAAGATTTCCTCTTTCATTTTTTTTTTGTTTTGATCCCTCGTCTCCGCAGCCACCGCTACCATCTCTGCTGCCCCGCCCAGACATCTTTGATGTTCTAATGAAGTTAGTTTGCTAAGAAACAACGTCGACCGCCAGAGATTCCTATCCCCCTCCCTTGCGCGCGACCCAAGATGGGGTTGCATCGCGCGCGTGTTATCCGTGTGTCACCAAAGCGACTCTCGTATCTTCTTTCCTTTCTACGGACGAGTGAGCCGCGCTTACCGAAGCCGGAGAACCTCGGCATCTCGTATTTCGCTCATATTCTCGGATTGCGAGTATGATGATAGCGAGCTTCACGCTCTTTTGCACAGTTCGCGATAAACTCTTTTCATCGGCCGAGGAGATGCGCCTTGCCAAAACATTTTAAACACGAGCTGTCGTCATTCCCGAACGCTCGCGAGTCTCACAAGTAACACTACTCAAGTGTCACACGCCAATTTGAATAAAACCTTTTCAAATTTGTAGTTCCCAAAAAAATAATTGACACGTATATTTTTATATTGGCAATGAAACAGTTCTAAGGTGAAACAGTTCTAGAAATTAACCCTCAACCCTTTAACGTCTTATATGGTACATTTAATCACGTGAACCAATTAAGGCGAAAATTGGTACATGAATGTTTTTAAAGTTACTGATTACGAAACTGAGGTCAAATTTTTTAAATTCAAAATGGCGGATCTAATATGGCGGACTGAATTTTTAAAAAACGATCAAATTTGCTTAAAACTTGTTACTCGGGGGTTTTTGGGGTCGCTGATTACGAATATAACATAACATTTTCAAAATTGCATATAAGTTTATTCTTTCCTAATAAAGTTAAAAATCGTATTGGATCCGCTATTTTAAATTTTTAAAAAATTGACCTTATTTTTGCAATCAGTGACTTCAAAAATCTCCGAGTAACAAGTTTTAAGCAAATTTGATCGTTTTTTTAAAATTCAGTCCGCCATATTAGATCCGCCATTTTGAATTTTAAAAATTTGACCTCAGTTTCGTAATCAGTAACTTTAAAAACATTCATGTACCAATTTTCGCCTTAATTGGTTCACGTGATTAAATGTACCATATAAGACGTTAAAGGGTTGAGGGTTAATTTCTACCCTTAGAACTGCTTCATTGCCGCGATATAAAAATATACGTGTCAATTATTTTTTTGGGAACTACAAATTTGAAAAGGTTTTATTCAAATTGGCGTGTGACACTTGGGTAGTGTTACTTGTCAGCTAAACTTTTTACTACGTATATAGCTACGCAGTGCGGTCGTCGCAGCTGTTTCTCGTGATTACGCGCATTAATAATTTTTAGGAATGTTTCTTATCCCTAAAAAGTTTTAGCGATAACACACTTGCTTTTTCATTAACTTAATTTCATTCACTTTAGAAGGGCCAAAATCCATGGTCAAAAAACGTCGCGATTCGCGATACATTAATTTAAACAAGAGATGAGATATTCTTCGCCAGCAAATATTAAACCACAGAAGAGATTTGTTACGACTCAACTGGCCAATATTTAATTTAAATTAATATATTAATATATTAATACATTAATTTAAATTAAATTGACCAGTAGTGTCGAAACAAATATCTTCTGTGGTTTAATATTCACTGGCGAAGAATATTCCATCTCTTGTTTGTTTATTTATCACCATTGACTCACAACTATGGTGCTCTAACACCATTGACTGTTGCGATAAATATTACCACATGGTGGTCGAACTGGCTACGACGCCCGCACGGATTGTAAGAAGGTCCAGGTTCAAATCCTGGCTGAGATTATATAATATTTATCGGAACAAATTCTTTACATTAAATTAATTTCATTCACTTTAGAAGGATTGAAATCCATGGTCGAAAAACGTCGCGATTCGCGATATATTAATTTAAATTAAATTGGCCAGTAGTGTCGAAACAAATCTCTTCTGTGGTTTAATATTCACTGGCGAAGAATATTCCATCTCTCGTTTGTTTACACTTGCTTTTTGTTCTACGCGTTTCTAAAGAGAATCAACGTACAGGTCGACAGTGATTAGGTATCCGGATTAGGTCAATCTGATTGTTAGAAGATTAGCACTACTATTTCCAGTCACCTTGTCCAGTCACCTTGACATTTCCACTGAACGATCGCGACTAACCAAATTACGTATCGTGTAGTAAATTGTACCTTTGCATTCTCAAACGAGCGCACAGTCCCGATGCACCGTGATCCAGTTAGTCGACCGTCCTTTTGTATTGCACAATAGGAAATGCGACAAAGCCGCACGACGAAGCCTTCGTACGTCTGGTCGGCTCTCCTCCTGCGATTATGTAAGGAGGCAAGCAAACTCTAAGGACGTCGAACGTCCGCGAAAAGAGGTGTACAGATAATGGCGAAAAATAATTGGACCGCTTGGGTGTTCAGGCACTTTCAAAGGTCGCGCAGGAGGTCGCCATTGGGCACAAAGGAAAAGAATCTCCTTGGCCTACATCCGAAAATTGGAGGCACTCCTGCGGGCAGACGACCGAAAGTTCCTGAAATTAAAGTATTTGCTGTTTTTCATAGATTTTAACGGAAGTTTATTTATCGAAATTATTTATACGAGAATTAATGTGTATAACAATATTGCAATTGATAATATTATAATTATGCAAGAGACATTTTTACACACGTAATGATGCGTTGTGTTTATTCAAATGTTGGGACAAAGTAAAGAGAATTTTATAGCTTTAATAAAATTGTAAAAGTGATTTCGATCAAATACGTTTAGCGGTAACGAAAAAGAATACAATTTTATTTATTAAATCAAATCGATTTTTCATCTTTCGATCGTGTATAGATATATGCGGGAGAGTGCCTTTAGAAGAAATTTAGATTCCATTAGTTTTTGCAATGGCACTACAACGCGAGCTTCAAATAAAAAAGCTAGTATCAATAAAAAAAAAATGTTCCAACGTTGATTGGTCGGTCTCACGCATTTGGCATCGATTGCGCCTCCTGCAGACGCGAAGAAGATAGAACATCGGGTTTTTGTTTCCCTCTGACCCAGTTCCCACTTGCATCTCCGAGTCGTCGGAGTGGGCGGACCGGAACACACCGGATTTTAATTTACGCGGAGTGTCAGAGGCACACGGATAATCGAATGGCATTACTGCCATGGTTGGCGCAACGTGTAACGCAATAAAGGCAATCGATGAAAGCCTGGTGACCCGAGACCACTGTTGGTCGTCGATTAGTTTAGATCAGCCGAGATCAAAACTGCATGCAGAATCCATAATGCCGTCATGAAGAAAGAATAACATTTAGAAATTGCTTTTTAATTAACATGAAAACTCTCGTACGTTGGAGTACATGGATTAAGTATTTATTAATCAGATTATATGATAGAAATGTATATAAGATCACATTCGAGATAGTTTTAAAACATTTTAAAACTGACATTCATTTAATAACATTTAATAACGACGCGAATACAACTTTAGAACTTTGAATGTAAGTATTTATAAATAAATAGATGTGTTCATTCCACTTATTTTTACAAGGACTATTAAAATTGGCAAGAGATACAAAATTACGTGAAACTTTATGCGCCCTTTACGTCTTAATAGAAGATAACAATCTCTTATACCGAGGGTAATATTTTATTAACGTTGATTTTACTTCGAGTTAAACTTTCTTCTTGCTAGGAAAGCAAAGTAGCTAATCTTCCTAAAAAGTTGAATGCATATTAACTCTTAAGTAATCAAGTTTTAACGTTTATGGAGTTTCACATTTGTCTTAAAATAAAGAATGTAAAACTCACGAATGAAACAAATAGAAATTCTGTTCTATAACTCAAATCGGATTTAAACATCAATAAATCGAAATTTAATTAGCAACAAGATTATCTTTATTTATCAACAAAATCTAATTTAATTATTTTTTCATGACATACTCATTTGTTCAATTCTATATTTATTTATGAAACATGTCATAAAAATAAACGTTAAACACTGTAAATTGTTTCAAATAAAAATGCGTAAAACTACAGTTACGAGAAAATAAATGATCTCTGCTGCATCTGTTAAGATCACAAACTAGTTAAAAAATTGCATTTGCAATAACACTTGCTGTTCGCAGAGGATTGATGTTCCCAACAGACGCCCATTTTCCAAAGGACAAGTGCCATCCTTACAGGCGTAAAATTTTGCACCGCGAAGCTCCCTGACCAAGCCTTTGCCTGCAAACATTACTTCCGCAGTGACATTTTTTTATCCGCGTGGAGATAGGAAAAATGCATACCGTCCGTTTTTTAATCCGATTTCGTTTATCGGAAAAGGTAGAAACTGCTGGCCGGCGCGAGTGTAAAAATTGTTCCGCCGAGCGGAAATGGCACACGGTCCGAATGTCGAAGAGGATTACGCGGCGCAAAGTTGCGTGGGGGTTCGTAAATTTTTCAACTTTTCGATCGTCGAGGAAGGCTGCGCCTAAGTTTCCCGAAATGCACGTAACTACTATAGATTGTTAAAAGAAGCGTATATTTAACAAAGGTTTAGATTGCGAAAGTGTATAACGATAAATAATGGAAAGTTTTGCTCCAATGTCTTTTTCAAAAGCATTTTTCAAGATTAAATCGATGAACTTTCGTCAGTGCCTTTTCCATCGCATAAGCGTCTCTTCAAAAAAAATTGAAAACTTATGTGTTCTCGCGGTATGGAAAAATGCGAACTATCTAATCAATGTGACGATGACAATGTCAATAGTTGTCGGAGGAAAGTCTCATCGCGGTTAATCGTGTGATTCCATTCCGCGAGATCGCAACGAGGAATTCAGCTGGAAAGTAGCAACGAAGGATCACAAAGGTTGCCAATCTCGCACTCACCGAACAACTTTAGCCGGATGTAAATCCGAGAGCGCTGAGTCGACTTTACCGAACCGAAGGAACACCGTCGTCCTTCGCGGTGGAGAGACGGCGCCCGCGATTCTTATCGTCGATGCGGAAGCAGGAGTAAATAATTTACCTGGGGAACACTGATTCGATGGCGCCATCGAGGACTTTCTTTTGGTGCGAGCGCTCGCTTCCTCCCAATCCCATCCTCTAGCCGTTCTTTTCGCTCGACTACTCGTGACTTTCTCGACTCGGACGAGCGAGGAACTCCCCTAATTCATTGTGCTTCCATCGACGTACTTTCGCCATACCCCCGAACACCACCCGTCTAGCTGAAAGAGCAAAAGCACATCCAGGACTGTCGCGTCGTGATTCGTCGAGTAAACGGGAGAGTAAATGATGTCGGACAATCGGTTGTGAGAACCGTTCCGATTCGCAACGACCGGTAGACGAAATCTCGGTGTACTTGCAGGGCGTGTAGATCTTCACTTAGACAAACTCTTTTATTAACCCCTCTTCCGTTGAATTATTGAACATGAAAATTTGATTCTTGAGGAGAATTAGGAATTAAGAATTAGGAACTAGGAAGTATCTTTTAAAATAAAAAAATTAATTTTACAGCGGTTACAACGTTTGGGAAAACAAGATTGAGAGCAATGTATTTAACTTACGGAATATAAAGTAGATTATGGTTAAGATGTATTTTTTGAGCTATTGGATAATCAAATAAATTTTTTTGTATCAAATGTGTAAGACAGCTTCTCGCGAACGTTAATATTTGGAGAGAAAACCATAGATGCAATTTATATTGGCTATTCAGACGAAAGTGATTGAAAGTAAAAGGCTTAATAGGAAATACGTAGATAACAGAGAACAATAGAATAATTTCTCTTAATATTTTCGCTAAAATCTGTAAAGGATACATGGAGGGGTACTTTTTACATGTATAGAGAAAAAGCTTCATCGATATTGGGGTACATAGAATGAACGGTATCGCATTTGCCAATACGTACCAAGAAATAAATAACCGAAAGAGCATTCTAAAGTTTTCCATGTCGGATTTCAATTGGGAAACATTTCGGCCGCGTTATTGATGGCGTACAACACCTAATGTATAAAGCTACGAGCAAAGTACGCGCGGCTGGTTTTCTCTGCGGAAGATAGCCGAATGTGGTGGAACGACGTGCATAAGGTGCCATCCTGCGGAAAATTCTGGTCGGGCCGTTGGGGCGACGGGATGCTCGTAAGGTATGGCGAAATGTTGGAACGACCAGGAGCCGTTGCATTTTTATCCCGGATGGTGCCGACGCAGCAGATGAAAGCGGTTATGTCGGCTCTCTATTGCCGTCCTTTGTCTCCCTCCTCGTATCCAAGACGTTCCTTAACAGCCGCGGCGACTCCATCCCCCGACCGCGTCCCCTCCTTTCCGCTCCCCCCTTTCATCTTTTCCGCTTCTTTCTCTTTCGCGACCTCAAAGCCAGCTCTATTTCGAGCCATCCGAGGTATATTCAGGCACACTGGCGTACGACCAAATGCCGTGATACACCGCCACCCCCGCTGCAACATGCCGTATAACGTGTTGTGCCGCATGGTAAATCCCTCTCGCTCTAATGTTATTGCCAAACCAACCGCTCGTCCCTTTCCCTGCGACGCTGCATTATGTGGCTCTGCATTCCGCTAAGAGCGGATTCCTCTGTGGCTCGGGGGTATTTTTATCTCGGAGAAAATCTGATCGAGATTTAAATGGCATTGTTATAATCGGATATGGTGTACATTTGTATCGCTTTTATCGTATATGAAAATGTACATTTTTCAGAAATCAATTATTTTAAAGATTTTAAAAGTTTTTCGGGATGGGATGGGGAGGGGGGATCTTACAGATGCATGTTAGCATCATTACTATCATTGTGATATTACTTTTCTGGTTTCAAGAACTGCGTTTTAAGTCCGATAGTAACGGCGCGTAGTTTAAAAGAACTAGAAAAGTCACACATAAAAATATTAATGAGCACTAAGATCTGCTATGACCGTATTTGGCCGCTCTCGAATTTAATTGTTTGATACACTTCGCGGTCTTGTAATTATATTGTTTAAAAATTTTTCTTCAGTTAAGACTTAATCATAATTTATGCTAGGAACAAAATTATACTCTGTCGTATTGAATTGATCCTTTTCAGCTTTATTATTAAATGTGATCACTCTTAATACTCTTGTTCAATACTACATTTTATTAATATCGTTACAAAATTATTGACATCCGAATTGGGTGATAACTTGCTATTGTTTGTTAAAGCATAATTCTATATATCATTAATCATGAGATGTAACAAATGTGAAATCGCGCGTAATGTCTAGTGTTTTCCGGAAGCCTGAAATTTATCTCATTAATAACATAAATGTTTACCAATGTTGAGACGTGAAAATTCATAAATTAGCTTTTACTGCCGATTATAGCTAACCAACAGTTGTCATACATGAAAGAAGGATGGAGATCGATTCTTACGCGATCATTTCCAGCTGTAATTAAATTTAAACACATGAATCTCTGTAGGTGGCATATTTGCATGACACGAGTAAATTCACTTTTTGTTTGAATAATTGTTTAAATTGATGCATATGTGATGCATCAGCATATAACCAAATTCTTAGTAATAATTTATGTTTCCATGATAATATATGTCATACAGGAGCACGTTACGCATAAATTCTGCTCGTCGGCGCATCCTTTACCGATTCTGCTTTGTCGGAATTATTACGCGTTTGTGTATTCAACGTGAGAAACCTTTAGTTAATTATAGATTTGCTCATTCCTTACAATGCCGCTTACGTATAAGCATATTACATTGCACGTACATGTCGTACAATCCGTTACTCGCTTTGTATTCAAGAACGATGCTGCGATTTGGCTAGAACGTGCTTCTTTAGGAACGAAAGCAATTTTGAAGAAATAGAGCATAAGCGCAACGCATTATTCAACACAAAAATATTTTTTGTCTCAATTATCGACGATGCACGTATTATCGAGTTTGATTTTGTTACTCCTCTTTCGCATGTTTCAAACAGATTTTTTTTCCGTAATCGCAGATACGTTATGCAAGGATTTTATAATGACGCAATGAAGTATTATCGGATTATATTTTTATTAAAACGAGACGCTCCATTAAAACCGTGTGACGCACACAACCGATGATCGAATACGTCAAATGCATCAACCCACGAATCAGGCCGATAAAATCGGGAGAAGCAAGTCGCGCATATCAGTATACCGCGGTATTCCGCCGTCGATTTAATTACCGATTAATCTAGACTTCTTTTGTTCCCTTTGAATAATGTCTACGTTCGCCCGACCAGAGATCGCTCGTGTATCACCGCGCTTGTTTTAATAACGACGATAAATCTCGAGTCCCACAGCCACGCCGACGGAATATTCGAGACTACGCGCCATTGCCTTTTTTTTTGTCGTCCAGATTATTGGACTTCTCGTAGTCTCGATGTCACGTCGATGGGACATTCTCGATTGTGTTTCGACGGCACTGCTAGCGAAAAAACCGAAGAAAAAAGAGTCTGCGTGATTTAATTCCTCGAGTAAAGAAACTAAATAAAAGAATGCGTCTTAAGATCATGTCTATATGTAAGTGCATTTTTCTTAGGGAATAAACTTAACTTCTTGTATTAAGATTACGAGTTTACGAGTCGTTGCGAGAATTATTACATCATTGTTTTAATAATAGTAACCACTTCAAAAATTCAAGTTACAATTACAGAAGCTCACAATACAGATCATATATAATTTATATGTATAATCTATAATCATATATAATTTATATAATATATAATCATTAACAAATACTCTGCAATACATTTTTGTATCGTCATAAATATCCTTGATCCGGATTTCAAGAACTTTGAAGGGACAAGATTAAGCTGAAGGTTGTCACAACGCTCGGAATCCCTTATCATCATTGCTTATGACGTTATTAAAACCCGTTCTAAGCCGACGTGATGGCGGATGTCTCACGTTTTTGCGGCCGCGAATCGATAACTTTTTCGATACACCGGAATGGTAACAAATCATCAGGCGCATCATTTATTCTCAGGCGTTCCTCGGCGAAGCTAATACACGGTGAGGCACCTCGCGGAATAGCCAATGGGAAAATGGTAACTGGGTATAGACCGGAAATGACTACCAGCCGATAACCGGATATCTAATATCCGACCGTTTGGCCGGCCGAGTGCCGAAAAATATGAGAATCGGATAAGCACTGTCCGGTAACCATATTCATCGGATTGCACCTTTTGCTCTGGCGATGCTGCACTCGCAAAAATTTCGGTTCGTCCTTGGTTGCCCGTTGAGACTGTATGTTCCATTAGAAATCTCAACGAACAGGGACGTTAAGAAAACTCAAATTATGAAGAGAAAGATCGATATCAGTTCCTTTGTTCAGAATGGAAAACATATTTTACCGAAAATTTTATTATAATAGCAAAATGCATTTTTTACAGATAGAATATTTGCTTTAATAGCTTCCTATGAAAAAAATTTACTCAACAAAATTTTTCTATTTCGCCAACAAAACAAATCTTACTATAATATCAAAACTATAATATCAATTATAAAAATTTTTGCATTTACATTAAATATATGTATAGTAGCGGCAACAATTTTGCAATAGCTAAATTATTTTTCTCTGTGAAAAAATTATATTTATTTCATATAAATAGGTATGTTTATTTTAGTTTATAATTGGAGTTACTCTTTGCGATTATATTGTTTAAGAAAGTAAACACAAATCGTTTTATTAAACCGTCATTTTATCAGTCAAGATAAATTTGCATATTTTATAATTATTAATTATCAAGTACGTAGAGACGCGACGAATAAATTATTAAATGTTTTGCAGCAATATTTTCTATATTAATTTCCGTAGAAGCTATGATGATTAAAATCTAACTGCTTCAAATACTTTTGATTAGCTGCATTGATGCTACACACACATGTTTATGAATGTTAATTAACAAAATGCAAATGGTTGAATTTTTTTGAGATTTACTCGTATTAATAATGGTTTTTAAAATAGATTGTGTGATATTTTGACGTTAATATAACGAAGGAAAGGACAAGAAAAAGAATAAATAATCAGAAAGAATTATCTGACGCTCTTACTGGTTTAAAATGAATATGTTCTTTAAGTCCTCCTCATTCGTCATGCGTTTATCTGTTTAAAAATTCTATTTAAATAACAGAATAGGAAATGTACATTATAATGTCATTTATATATAAGTTATATAGTCAAACAAATTTTTGTTAAAAATATTAGTAATATTATTTGTATGAAAAAATATGTAAATATTTTATGTACAAGAATTATTTATGCAATTAGTAAACATCTATCAAATAACGACCTTAAAATTTTTATCAAAAATATTATAAATAGATATATTTTTAACATTGATTATTAAATCTATTTAATCATCTAATAGAAAAATATAACGATTACGACTAAGACTAAACCAAAGTTATCTTTTTAAGAGTAACATTGCAACTGAATTTAAAAAATCTCATTTATTATTTACTTTTATCTATTATTATATGGAATAGGTATCTCCCAATGGAGCAAAGTTTTTAAACGCGAGGAGGAGAATGCTGGTCTGCTAAAATGCTATCACTGATACAGTATCGATGATAATTAATAATAATTGCGTACCGCTCGAGTAATCGAGCATCCATTAGCGCCATTACGCCCATCGTCGCGTTACCACCCTTCGCGCCGCATGTTCTCGCTTCCGCTTCATTAACTTTATTATCATCACGTCGTAATGTATTATTATGTATTACGCGATGCGTTACGTGTTCGGATAATGTGGTCGCGGAACGAGGGAAATAAGTCACAGCGGGATACGCTAATTTGGTGCATGTAAGACTTCTGGGATTTTAAGACACTCATCGCGTCAGTTGGCATTTGCGGTCTCACATATCGGCTAAACGACACCATCCTGACAAATGAGCGTCATCGATGGCATCTGGCAACTTTACGCTTCCCGAGAGCCGCTATCGCGTGCGCGTCCATATCACCTTAATTTATACTACTGCAGCAACTTCCCTGAGAAGGTTCCGAGTCTTCACATTCAAACTCCTATTCGCTTGAATTTTTTTCGCATCTAGACGAGGAACGTGATAGTGTTGGAAATTCCCAGACTTTTGTTCAAAATCTCTGCATACATGTAAAAAGATTATTTTCGAATTTTCTGATTCAAACTGGATATACAGGATTTGCAATATATAAATTACTTGTATTAATAAACGACACAAAATATACAATTTTTGAAAGTCATGAAAATATATACGCGCGGTTGCATTTAATTAAATATCTAACTATTTAGGTTCAATACTTGTGTCAAATTTATATCATATGTTTTAAACATTATTATGTAATTGTAAACTTGATTTCTCTCTCTCTCTCTCTCTCTCTCTCTCTCTCTCTCTCTCTCTCTCGGAAATAATTGTTTTTGATAAACGTACTTGTATTATTTGTTTACTTGCATTATTAATACACTATCCAAATATAAGAAAGCCCGAAAGATTAAATCTAAAAAAATTCGCGTGAAACACGAAATTTCAAGACCATGAAACGTTTTCTCTATTCTAGTAACTTTCATTTTTGATTTAAGGTTTCCTGGATGAGGAGCAAGGACCTCCATATTCTCACTTCGGGAGATTTTTCGTTCAGCTCGGATGCGCGATTCGGACCCCAGCACACCCCAGGCAGCGACGCCTGGACTCTCAGGCTGGATAACGCCAGAAAGACGGATTCTGGCAAGTACGAGTGCCAGGTCAATACGGAACCGAAGATCATGTATGCAGTGCAGCTCTCTGTGCGAGGTGATTGTCGTTCCACTTCACATTTCGTCCTTCACGTTTGCGCCCCGTACGACGATTTACGATAGAAAAATTCGACACACATTTTTGTTTTTATACAAATAAGAATCACAACTTTTATTTGAACTTTTATGGAGGCACGATTAAATGTTCTTATGCAATAATGTAATGCAATGTAGATTGCAATTGTAGAACATATTAAAGATACATTCAGACATATATTAATCTTGAAAGAATGAGACGACTCTTATCTCTTATAACATACCGTATAAAATAATACGAATAATAGAATAAGTCGAAATAGTTTCATCTTCATCACATTATGACTTCACGATTGAGTCATTGCATTTCATATTCTTCTTTTTCTTTGCTTTATAATGACACAATAATATTTCGTCATTAAAAGCTTTTGTATTTCCAGATCCAGACAAACCGGAGGGCTATGACGAGCCACATTCTCAGCAAACACGTATAAGTAAGTATATATACCTCGTGGACGTGACGCGTATTTCTGGCTTGCGCGTTTGTGACATATATGAGCGTGACGTTCCTTTAGTTCCAGTCCGCGCCGATCGAATCGGTCGTATATTTAAAGACACGACTGAAACGTTCCTATTAACACTGAATAGACTGTCGGTAATAGCGATAAAGATTTCAAAAGGATAAATTAAACTTTGTTAACTATAGAACATCGTGCGCATTCATGCATTTCACTATAATAGCTTCACTTCTGTGGCAAACGAAACAATAAAATACGATTTGTTTGATTAACGAAACGTAGAAATATCTAAAGATACGTGATTTTCGTAAAATATACCATTTGATTATCGAAAATAGATTATTTCTGTTTTATTATATTACATAATCATTTTATAAAGGTTATACATTCATAGCTATAATTTTTAATGGGAGCAAGTTTCCCGCTTAAATTGTATTTGCTAAAATTTGTTGCACTGCATAAATTTTGCTTTAAAAGATTTGCGCTGTTATTTAAATCTTTCACATTTTCAAACAATCGAAATTAATTATCGAAATTTATATGGCTGTATGTGCGTATTTGCATTTTGTTGATTCTAATTTCACTGGCGCTAAACTTATTTCACTGTCTGTGATATCAGCGATAATATTTTGCGCAGACCTGCATAATTAATTTCCCGCGTAATCAGCATTAGCCGAATCGGGTGTGCGCGGTGTGTATAAAATGGGGCGCCTGTATCGCGCAGTTTGAAATTATATCATGCAAATTATTTTATGAATTTCTTGATCGGCACGAAACTCGGACAAGCGTACAATTATGCAATCAAAACTTCGTTGAAAGTTACGCGGACCGCGGTTGGCGGATAAGATGCATTTTTTTTCCCTTTCAAATTCATCCGTTTCTGCATTCTATCGGCATGCGCGGCCACGGATGATGAACGTAATAAAATACGCGCGGTGAACATCACCTCACAATAAAAATTTTCACCAGTATAAATCTGTAAAATTCCCTCGGGTGCAAAGATTGACCTAGTTACCGAGAGATTTAAAAATATAACTTTCATCGCCAGCGACTGGCAATTTCCGCTTTGTTTCGCCACTCGGAAAGTAGCGGAACCGAAAGCACTGGTTGAATCGTCGTTAAGATTGCATCAGTTGGAAAAAGCGCGATTAATCAGCCGCGAGGTACAGAGCTAAGCTTACTGATAATTATCAAGCAAAGAAAGCACGCTTTTCTTGTAATACAATCATTACAAATGTAAGGCATCCACTGTAAGATATCATTGTCGCCATTAATTCTGTTTTTTAGTATTTCACCAAGCAATATTTCAGTGATATAAGTACACGACTAATACAATTAATTATTGAAAATTTTCAAGAGAATCAGTTCATTAGTTATTTAATTATTTATATGTGCAGATATTTTAGAAATGTAGATTAGATTAAGTTTTCTTGCTATTTCCATCATCAACTATTTATTTGCAAACGGTAATACTTAAACTTCATTAAAGTATTGTGTTTTTATTAAGGTACATTAATATAACGTATATTAATAATAAGTTTATTGTCGCAGTGTCTTTTATATCTATTATTTATCGTATTTTTCTTTTTTGTAAGTTGCATTATTTATTTTTGTGGAAATCACGAACTTAAACGCATATATAAAATTGATCGGATTACTAAAATTTACGTTAACCATGCTCATATTGGTGATGTAAAATGAATTAGACAATATAGCCAAGAGCGTAGGCGGGAGATTAGGTTGAGCTTTTACGAGCGTAACATTACAACGTATGTTTAAAACTTGCGCAATGCCTGTTTACCGCTTTAGATGGTCGGTGGCAAACTTTTGGGCGAGTAAACAGCGTTATTTCTGTTGTTCACTGTAATACTCTGTGAAACTCTAGCGGGTGCATTATATGAAAGTTTATTATCAGATCTACATAGCGTACGTGTGTAACTGGCAAAGTGCTTCGACCATTTTGAGTCTAATTCGCATATCGCCAATATTCGATATTTGAAGGCGATAGTTCGCCGCAGGTCAAACAATTTCTATCTCGATAAATCGCAGCTTTAATACTACTCGTAATTTCATTGTAGATATTCTTTTGCGAAAATGTATTGTAAATGACGGACAAACACAATAGATAAATATGACAATGAAAATGGAAAAGCAAAAGTTATTTAAAATATTAATGAAATATCGTGTCCTAGAACTAGCAAGTCGGGCGTCGACGTCAATAACGTATCACATCTTTCATAAATATATTAATAAACTCCTATACGTTTTCGTCATAGTACATCGAACACCCTTTAAAAAATCATTAGAAGCCGCTTTTTATTTTTCTCGCAGAAACGGGCGACATCAATCACTTAAGGATAAGTGCGACACCGTCCTGGCTTTGACGCTCGTGATCCGTCGTCGTCGATTCTTCTTGCGAACTTTCTTCAACCGCTTCATAATTCTTTTTAAGTAACGTCGTTTTATTTCAGACACGTCGTCCTCTCTCTTGACGCCTTCGATGTTCCAGAGTCTACGCTTTTTCGTTTACGTCGGAACGGCAGATTATGAGAAGCTGCGTTTTCTCGATATCGGGAAGCTTACTCTTGATACCGCCGCTCAAAATCATTGACAAAAACTCACAAATGTTGCAGTAGCACGACCTGTATCGTTGATAGCTTGTTTCTTGATTTCTTCTCGATCTTTTCGCCGTTTTTAGTCTTCACATGCAGAAGTATGTGAACGTGCGAACAATGAATTTAATTATTTCTTTAGACATTATACTTTATTTTTGCGTTATTGTAATATTTTTGTAACATTTTTAACCTACTTTTGTAGTACTATCAGCTTAATGGCAAAGTTGCGCCCGTGAATATTTCTTTTCGTATCACGACGTGTTTCCGCTCAGAACACTCTCCATGCAGTTTCACTCGACTAATAAATATACTCGCGCCAAGTTTCTTCTTTCGCTTTTGTTCGCAATGTATGCGAGACTTAAAGATAGTCACAGATCGCTGCCAGCTATATTGTCGAAGTTTCGTAACAGATAAATAAGGGGAACAAAGCAAATGGAGGTAAGACGGGCCGCGTGTATGCGAATAATAATGTGACATAATGGCACAGTAAATTTTTTTCTTCGCGCAATATCGCGTTTCAGATATATACATTATTGCATCCGCGACGCAATGTATGTCTCAACGCGGTAATAATACACAATTTATTTATAACTCATAATTCCATCATTGAATTATATTACAATATTTAATTTTGTTATATACAACTAATAATTGAAGAACATGCATAATCGGATGAGCCAAGAATCCGGCATATGCTCGCACACTGACATATCGAATGTGCACTTGAGCATTGCGACTCAGTGGATACTGGTGGATCATGAGAGAATTTATCCACAAAGTTTCCGGCAACATAAAAAAAGCGAGCAAGACCGCGCTCAGAAAGAAACGTCGGCGAGCGAGTTTACAGTAATAACAGCATAACATAATATTTCGCTAGAGGGAACGCAGTCGTCGCCGGATTCATTTAAGTCTAATAGGATTATCCTTAATCCCGCGGTCCTGCCGCGGCTTCTTCGTATCCTTTTCTTCGTCGGCCACCGAGAGTTCAGAGTTCTAAGGGATAGGGGTTGGACCGCTAAATGAGTCTCGACCACGGTCCTCGTACTGAATAATGTATACGGGCCTCAATATTTTTATACGAGACGGAAAACTCCACTTTCGGCCATTTTTCTTTTCTGCTCCGGAGATGATGGTGAATTATTAATCTAATCGTAGAGAGCTTACATCGGTTGTCAGGATCAGCTACGGAAAATATAATCTGGATATGCAATGATTTTAAATAATGCCAGTACTATTGAATGCTAGCCTCGGTAATATCCATTCCATAATAATCACTGTATGTCATGCAACTTCTAGCACATATATCAAGTCTTTGTTTATGCTCTTGATGTACATATATGTACTATCTCTCTAGAATTTATATATACATTTAAGTATAAAGGGAGTCAGCATGAGATATTCTCAGATATATAAAAACGAAAGGCAACCGTGCGTAGATGCGATGCACTACAAAAGAAAAACAGGGCTTCGTTACGTCAAAGTTCATAACGGGAAGCCCGTTCACAATTTATCGCATGTGTAATGAGGAACCGAAGTGTTTTCAAGACGGGGTAATCTACAGTACACTTTGTAAAGGTCGATACATACAGTGCCGCGCGGTGGTTCGCGCATTAAATGAATACTTGTCCCTGCTTTCTAAATTAAAATGTACAAGCTTGACAGTATATCTACGTGTGAGCGTGTTACTGCACGTTTTTTGCTACCCCAGCGTTCTCTACTTTGTGCCGTGTCGGCAGAGCACCGGCGCAATGAAAGTGGATATAACGCTGGCATTAATTAAAATCATTACATAACATTCGTCGAGTATCCTTGATGGCATACGTAAAAGCGCCCACCCTCGGTATCGCAGGGTGCTTCTTTCCATCAGGGGGAAGTCTAGTGCGTTAATCCTGCTCGTTGAGATATTACATAAAATCGAGAACGGATTGCATCAATTAGAGGGTATTCACGATACGTCACGCTCACTATGACGTTGTCAATTAAAAAGTTGCAAATCCCTTTGCGCGCGCCGCTCTTTGTTCGCCATTTCAACATCATCTCGCCGGGATTTAATAAAAATCTCTTTACGAATTAAAATAATGTGTACGTTAATATCTTAAGAAGATATTCTCTTCCGTTTATGCACTTTTTATGACATAAAGCGAATGTAAATGACGTCTGGATTTTAAGTAAATAAATTTTTATCGGGCGGATACATAATGTTTATCACGTTGTTTTTCATGTTTAATTTAAATATGCAGAAATACCACAAATATATTGGCCTTTGCACTTTAGCAATTGTTTTGTTAATCAATTTGGAGTTGCTTGTCTGCTAATAAATATATGTTTTCATAATTATTGCCAATTGCAATCCAACACAAATTATTTTTGATAAATAAAAGCATTGTTCACCCGTCGCGCGTACCATATATAACTTTTCCATGCAAAAATATCACAATTTAATATGTTTATGGAATAAACAATATAATGTGTCAAGCATATCTAAATAAAACTTTAGCTTTGCGAAATTATATTGTGTTTCATATAGAAGAATTGATACGCGTATGCTGGTACTAAAGTACATAAACTACGACCAAGATTGCTGCTTTTAATGCCGTGCATCGGTTACGGGATCCCGATTGCATTTCCGTTTCAAATCAAGATCATCCTACCCGAATCTTCAGATTCAGTCGGGAAATTCGCCGTTGCGGCGTGGCGCATCGCGGTTGCCCTCAACCATCGGATATGCGCGTAATCTTGTCACGACGCGGTCATTCAATTGCTTCAGCCACCGCATGATATTTGTCCGAACATGACTTCCAGGCTATGAGAGTACAGCGCCGGTGGCAGACATAATGGGTCCCCGGGAGCAAAGGGTGCCATCAGGCTCGACGATCACCCTGAGGTGCGTCATATTGTCGCCGTATCAGACCCGTCCCATCAGGGGTGTACAATGGCTTCGGGATAACAAACTCCTAACATTCCAGGTAATGCAGCCTCAGCTGGATACGCGGGGCCGCTCTAATGAAATTTCTGTTTGACGACCGGGAATCGGAAGGACGGGAGAAAAAAGGGGCGCTCGTATATCATCACGCCCGACGCGAAGGGATATGGGTCATATGGCCCCTACCGTGTCTCCTACATTTTTGTTTACGTGGTAGCCTGCGTCGGCTGTTTCTTTCGCGCGCGATACGTAATGGTTGAAAGCTGATCGATTTGGCAGTCGACGCAGTTTTGTCACCGCGAGACTGCGCGCGATTATCTTGCTTGGGTTGATACACGCGTCCTTTGAAACATCGATCTAAGGCTTGGCAGTCTTCTCTGCAGTGATATTTTTTCTTTATATTATTTATTGTTCGTTATAACACAAAAAGCTAGTTGCGTTTGTTGAAATTGTCCCATACAGCACAGAACATTGCAGCAACATTGCAGCAACATTGCAGTAACATTGCAATATTGCCGAAATGTTGCTGCAATGTTCTGTGCTGTATGGGTAATATACATTGGAGCCTATTTGTGGAGTGGCGCTTTACTATAACCGACGATTTGCATGTTGAAAGTACCTTGATATAAGAAGACTTTTAAAAAAGCATCATAAAATTAATGTTGATTTACGAAATCTTTTAATATATGTTAAGTCCCGTTATTTCCTTGCATGTGCGACTTGTAACTTTATGCATTGTCAGTTTAGCATATTGTATCATTTTAATCATTTTATTTTTATGGAATGACTTATGTAACATGAATGACAGTTTGCATTTGTTCCATTGATTCAAGTAGTAACGATCGCGCTTAGGTTGGCATACATAAAATACACATGCATAACGAAATCTCAGTTCGAGCATGAAACGTGATATGAGAGATGCAGAAACAAGAACTCAAATTTCTTGAAATTTATTCATAAATACATAAAATTTTATTGTAGAGATTTTTATATACAATTCGGCGAAGTAGAAAATGTCTTGTTAGTAATAACGTATACCAAATTCTTCCGGCATTATTATACATTTTGGAAAATGAGAAACGTGTATCTTGCTTCTATATCTCTTAAGTATTTAAAACATTTCCTACTTACTTCATCGTTGAGTTTCACTTGTTTACTGTTCATCCAGGCAGCGCGCGGAGGGATAAATGTGGAGACTGAAAGGGGTGCGGCACGTACGGTATCCGTGTTGACTTTGGCGGCGGTGACTCAAGATGACGTCGGAAACTATTCATGCAGGCCGACGGAGGGTCGATCAGCCACTGTCACCTTAGCCGTTGAGGAAGGTTAGTCTCAGTCTTTTACTACTTACGCGAGTATATCGTAACGAGAAAATAAACTAGCAATATCCATAAATAATTTGACTGTAATATAAGTGTATTTATATATATTTGTATATATTTATATATTTAGTTATTGGTTTTGTATGCCGTAAGAATATGTATTTAAAATAAAATAGAACGAAGGGACAAAACAAGTTAAAGGACTAGGATAACGTGACATAATGGAAAAGTATATAAAAGTATATCAGGTACACTTGACGGAACATAATGATATAATAACAGTACACTTACGTGCCTCGCGATCTTCCGGGAAATCTTGCTGTCGCCGGATGTGCTACGAGCGTAGCCGGAAGCCCAGCGCACCGATATTCCATTTCCTTCTACGCTTGCGTGTATCCTCCGCGGGGTACAACCATGATGTAAAGTCGTGCCTTAGGATTACTTGAAACACTTTAAAGTTTTAAAGAGGCGGCGGTATTTCACGCTGGAGCTATTTGTCTAGCTCAGCCCCTCGGTCGCCACGGCAGGGATGAAAAGGAGCGGAAGGACGAGGGGGAGGGGGGTCGGGAGGGGGGCGGTTGCGAAGGGATGGAAAAGACGGAAGACCGCTCGCTCTCGGGCGCGTGTGTACTCCTGCGCGAGACGAAAAGCGGGAATGTCCGAGGGACGAGGAACGAGGAATCGCGGAAGGAGAGAAATTGCGGTTCACAGATAGAAGGACGGTGACGAAGAGGGAGTGGAGTTTGAGAGAAAGGAGGAAACTTGCGGAGGAAAGAAGTGGTATAAGCGAAGGATTCTTCGCGTTTTCCTTTCTCTATTCAAGCTTCGCTGCACGTCTTATTTCGTCTTTTTTCTCCCCTCTTTAAGACTGAGAGAATAAATATGAGAGAGAGAGAGAGAGAGCAGGGAAAAAGAGGGAGAAACGCGCGGGGGAAACGGGGAAGAATGAAAACGAAAGTAAATAGTTTTAAACACAATCGATAAAGTCAAGAAAGTAAAAAAAGCGAAAAGACTGTTTGCCCTCTTGCCTTTGTACCGTATACTCTTAACACATTTTTCAAAGTTGAGTATAGATTTAGACACGGATTTTTTCGTCATTTGTTTCCCTCCCGAAAAAGTTGAGCCTTCCGATTTTTCGTCGCGCACGACAGTCGCCCGAAAACGCAGACCGGGACACGTATTATGAACAATTCCATTCGGAATGATTCCGAAACATAAAGGACAAAGTTACGTTTGTCGTTTCCTTATGGAAACTACAAGGAAACGACAAAAGGTTTGTTCGCGTCGCCATGCCCCAACATGCTCCTACTCACTCCAATGCACTCCAATAGGTTGGCGTCACCGGAATGACCGGAATCAACGTATCGGAGTGCATTGGAGCGAATAGGAGCATGTTGGGGCAGGTGACGCGAACAAACCTAAAGATAATAATAGGACAATTGTGACTATCATTCCGAACGGAATCGTTTCCGAATAATTTCATAATACGTACCCAGGAAGGAAATAATAAGGTAATAGAGTAAAAGTAACGGAAATTATGGAGACATCGGCAGAAACTGAAAAGTGTGTGCGAACACCCGCCGGCTGAAATGGAACGAATGGCACGGAAGAGGACGAGGATCCGCGAAGGAGCGGAGCCTGGAGGCAGACGCCGTGGGATCGCGGGGACACTTGCATGCGAAATTCACGTGGGTAGTCTCTATTATCGTGAATTTCCCTTCGGAGGTTATTGCGAGGAAGCGCCCGTGGCGCGCGGAGTCGCATTTTTCCCAGCGCGAGCGCGTGTGTGCGCTATCTGACCCCGTGTCTATCCACACGCGGAACGCGTCCCGTGCGGCTATAAATCAAAACTTGGGCGACTCGCGGCCTCGTAGATTGCGGATTTACGCGGTTTATGACGCGCCCGAAGGAAACCGTCTCGCCCGCGCGTAACTAAGCGAAGTGCATCGTCCGATTTTTACGAGGGTGTATCGACGTAAATATCGCGATGGATGTGGAAACGAATATCGCGGCCCGACATAAAACGCAAGATTTGGTAGATGCATCGGGGTGTGAATTATTAATGTTGTGTAATCCAATTTTTCAACTCTGTTTTCTCGAGCAATTTGAATAATTTTTGAATTTATCTTTTAGATCTGTTATCTAGTTTAATATACAGTTTTGTAAGTTTGTGAATATTATGACAGATAATTTTTGTGAATAATTATATATTCACAATATTATTTTTTTAAAAGGATATAGAGATATGAGAGATTCTTTCTTAGATGTCTTACACAATTTGGTGTTAATAAAAGCTCATTATATTTTAATACAGCGAAATACCCTATGATCAGAAAGTACCGGGAATTTTTAAATAAAACAAAATAGAGTTAAATTTCAGGCAAATTTATTTTATCTCCTTCAAAATATGATCCATCTGAAGCAACACACATGTGCCAACGCTTGACCCAGTCCTCCATGCATCCCTGGTAGGCCGACGAAGGGATGGCCTTTAGTTCCCTCGTCGCATTCTCTTTGATCTCCTCGATCGACTGAAATCTCTTTCCACGAAGTGGCAACTTCAACTTGGGGAACAAAAAAAAGTCGCACGGGGCCATATCAGGTGAATACGGTGCTTGCTTGATGGTATTTACTTGATGTTTGGTCAAATAATTCAGTACAATTCGGGCTCGGTGCGATTTATTCATGGTAAAATGCGGCAAAATGAAAAAAGTTGACTGATGTAAACAAACGCCAGGCAGACACTAATGATCGGATGGCACTAAAACCTGACAGATGTGCGTCTTAAGGTTGTACCAACATAAGAAAAAAAAATAAACCGGTTCCCGCATGCACGGTACTTTTAAATAAAAAATTCCCGGTACTTTCTGATCATAGGGTACAAAAAATGGAGTAGAAGCATAATAATATCATACTTGACGATGAAATCTCATTATTATTTATACAGTCGCAAACACAGTTTAAATACTGTAAAATTATGACTCCGTGTAGAATCCTCACGTACATACACGTGTACGTCGGAGTAAATCTCCGAGAGAATATAGAATTAATTCGCTGTTTCCCCAGAACGAGCAACACGTATAAATTGTATATTTACTCGTTACGCCGGTACTTAACGCGTGTGTAAGTTACGAGGATATCACGATTAAAAAAGGCAGGTAATTAAATATTTATTAGATTAACTTGTGCGTATATGTATACGTGCGACTGCATAATTTACAAGGGTAGTTGCACGTATATAATTTCACAACTTATAATAGATGAGTCTGTTGAACCGCCCGGAATGAAGAGACACGGAAAAACTGCACGCGGCGCATAGAAGGGACCCGCGTTAAATCCACTCGTGGATATCGCAAAACTGAATTTTCGTCTGATCGTGAGTCACTTTGCAATAGCGTTTCACTCACGTGTGTATACGTATACGCGTACGATACATCAACCGCAGGCACGATACGTACTCGCGCGGCCGCGCGAGAACCCGACGATAAATCAGAAGTCCGGCCACTTGTTTTCTAGTTTTGCAGATTGCGAATTCGCACAGTTTATCGGCACGGACGAGCCAGGTCCGAAGGAAGTGCCATTCCGATGGGATTAAACGGGACAGTGGGCATTTTTATGAGAGCGCGCCTGCACGAAAATACACACAGCTGGATGACACGCAAATATCATGTACGGGAAGCGGATTTTAAGTCACACAAAAAATTCTCGTGTCAATTAAAATTAAAAAATAGATTATGATAAAATAAAAAAAGATGCGACTCAAGTTTTGTGTGTTCCGGTTTCTTAATCAATTTAGAGATTTGTTTGATGGTATTTGAAATTGAAGATACGCAGTCATAATATTATTGCAAATATTTTGTATAATTTCTCAAGACGGTTTAAATACTAATTTAAAAGTTGTTTCTCTCAAAAACAGCGCACGTATTTCCCATGTAACAATGTCGATCTAGCGAGATCATATCAAAACTTTGTGTTCAATCTCATCGTAGAAAATTTTCTGAGCGAAGAAAACTTTCTTCGGCCGCCTCGGGAATGCCGCGGGGATAACCAATAATTGATCATCCTGCAATTAATTATTGGCATCTATATTGATAATCGGGGTTAAGCTGATAACCGTTATAGCGCTTCTCAAGATTAGAAAGTTGAATTAAGGTCATTAAAAATTTTCGCATCGCCGATTAAAGTTTGAGGTTCGCACAATGAATCCGCGACGGGCAAACTATTTTATGAGATTTTATTGGAGCGAGCATTAATTTGATTAACAATTTTGTGAACGCGTTCCGAAATATGAAATATTCCTCGCAAAAGTTATAGGACAGTTAAGTACATAGGTTAAAATACACATGGGAACGTTTCTACACGAGCTTTTAACTCGGGCCAGTCTATATGAATATATTCCCTCAAAATAATAAATGACCTGTACTAATTAAAAAGGTGTTATAAATTGACAATAGATTATTAATGATAATACGAGGCTAGGTGCAGACCTTTTTCGATGTTCATAAATAAGAGAAGGCGAAATTACGATGGCTTATTTAATCATATTGTGAACACAATTTTATACACGTTCTAATATAATATCATTGTTTAACGGCATATTATAATGTAGTAAATTATAAATTTCTTTACATAAAAATGTTTCCGTTATATAGCTATTCTATTAATTAAGTAACATTTTGTAGTATGAGAATTTTTTTTATTGTGCTTAATATCGAATAGATTTTATATGATTACATTAGATGATATTATATTATATATATACTGTACTGATTATATTTAAATCAAAGTATAACTATTGAGAGAATATATTATATTAATTCTCTCTCTCTTATATTTTGATTTTACTTTCTTGCTTCTATATAAAAAGCATGATTAATATATTAATGGTATCTTATCGCGCTCTAGACAACAATTTTAGTTGAGATTAGATTGTTTATTATATGAACTGTAAAAAAAAAGTCTAAAAAGAATTATATATATATATCACATCTTTATTTCTTACAACTGATAAAATGTAATTTTAATTTTTCATCCAAGATAATATATTAAGTTAAATTAGTTTTTTGCAAAGTTAACTGTTTCATTCAGTTTCATTTCGATACGGCAAATCACTTTGAGAAAAATTAAATTAAATAAGACCGACTATAAACTTATCAATTCTGATGTATTTACACGTTTTGGAAAAAGTTCTGCATCTATCTTTGTATTAATTAACTTTCATTAATTATTTACACCGATGATTTTAATTACATTAATTACATATTTTAAATACAGAATTTATAATTTGGAATGATAAAACTATGTCAATTATTCAAGCATTAAAAGTCCACGCATTTCTTACCAAATATTATTAGTCTTTCGATATGACAGCATACATTATAGCGCATATCTCTTAACTTACGACTCCTCTTAATTTAGGAGAGATTGCTACACGTAGTCCTTCGCATCGCCGTCAAGTATTCGTGAACGTTTCCGCCGAACATTCGTGCGGCAAGAAGCGCCATTTGCTTGCGATTTGTCGAAAGCGGCACGGGATTTAACGACTTTTGAGGAAGCCAATGCGTCGCGTGCAAAAACGCCTCGAGTGCAGTGCCAGTCCACGGCTGATGCCGGTCTTTTTGCGCCGGCTCTTGCCGGGGGATGGGCTTTGGCGGCCGTCTGAGCTAATTCTTATGCGATCGTAAATAATGTCGCGCATATATCAAAACTTACAGCGACTCCCCATCCCGGCGTCGCAGTCGACGTTGCCGTCTCCTGCGGTAGTCCTATGCCTCATCCCCATCCCACCTGCATCCCTCACCCTGTCCGCGTCGCGCCCCTTTCGCGTTCCCCTTGACCATCTTTAGTGTCTTCTCTTCCTTCCCCCGTCACTTACCGCTCGAGCATTTGCACGTCTGCCAACGGCACTTATGGTCGGTCAGATTAAAGATACAATTCCGCGATCCTATTAATTAAGAAAGTTAATTACGCCGGAATTCAATTTTCCTAATTGCTCATCGCCGAGTTTTCGCGCCGCTTGTGCACCTAGCAGCGGTAGAATCTTACCTTGTTCGTTTGCGAAGCTATACTGCTACGTCTAGAAAGTCAGCAGACGGAGAGTGCCAATGGTTGGTCGAGGGTTCCGCCGAAAGCTTCTTTCTCTCTCTTTCTTGACCCCTTTTAATTTCATCTCGATTTAAGCACGGCTCTTTCTTCTTGTTTCTCTTTTTTCGGATAGCTTCAAATTCATCCCTCTCACCATCTTGCAACTGACTGCGAACTTTCGAAACGTGCCGAGCAAGACGTATTTAAAATGACCCTTGATGTTTGCAAATTTTTTATTGCGATATTTTATCACGATCCGTTAAAATGTCTCTCTGCTTTACGCGAAAGATATATTAAACGCGAACAAGAGGAATAAGATTTATATTATGGATATTTGCAGTAGCATCAAGGAAATCGATTAAAATCTTTTAAGAAACGATATAGGAAGGTAAACAAGCGTTAAATATGACTCTGCAAATCGGGACATTCCGTGCCGTTGTAGCGAGTTATGATATCACTTTCCGACATCCTACGAATCCCTGGTGCCTCGGTACGTCGCCGGCTCAGTCTAGACGATTCATGGATACTTCCAAGATATTTTAAATATATATCGAGCACGACGGACTGCGGAAGTTTGCAGGGAGTTTAATACCTAACGGCTCCCTAGACTGTCGTTTATACCGGCTCCAAACTCTCCGCTCTTCTAGATCTCTCCTCTCGTTTCTTATCTCGCTCTCCGTTTCTCTCAGGGTGTCGCGTCCTCTTAACGTACGATATTATTAAATTTCGTATCCGAAATACTCGCGCAAAGTGAAATCCGCGAGCTTCGACTCCGCTCTGCTAATTTTTCATCCGTTGCCCATACCCGCGTCGCCGCGCGATGAGAGTTCTTAAACTGCGGAATCCATTTATTTCGTTTAATACGACAATGCACACTTTAACAGATATCTTCCGAGCCAGTTAAAGCGCTCGTATCGGTGCAACTATAGTGTGGATTATAAACGGACTTAAACTAAGCTCTTAATCTTCTAACTTCCTCGTTTGTTATAAGGGGAAGCATCCAAAATATTTTGTATTAATAATTCATCTGGGGGATCTATCGTTAATTACGCATAGAGTAATTATTTACGAATTTACACGCGCAAATCGCGCGAGGGAGCGGAAAATTGTGCATCCATTAACTAAAGATCTCCATTTTTGTACAACTTTGTACTCTTTTACCTCGCTTTAGACGTAACTCTCTGGCGCAAGCGGACAGTTTCCGAGACAGTGTCTAAGGAGTTGCTAAGAACGAGCGGATGAGCTAAAGTGCAACTTACTCGTGAACTTCCAACGCTCATAAATCATTATGATTCCGCGCGGATATAATGCGAACGCGTTCACACTTATTATATGCTGATATATACTTTATAAAAAAATAGGTCAGTAATAACATGAATGACATACAAAAATCGAAGTAGTATAATGTTACTTGCACGAACATTGATATTGTTTGTTACATATTACGTAATTATTAGTATTCGCTAATATACCATTGTGAATTTTTAATTTGCTACGTCCTTGTATGGTATTTTTTTTCGAGCCGGTTGTTCAAAAAAGTTATTGGCTCACGAGGGAAATTATTTGCTCGGGGTATGCGATCCTTACCGCTATCACAGATTGAAAATTAATTTTTAATTCCGCTCTCGCTCAACTCGATAATCAATCCCGTTATAATTAAGCGCGTGTTATTTTAAAATATATCGCAGTTAGTTTTCACAAGAGCTTAAATACTTTGAGTGTGAAAAACGGCGTTGAATAATAAAAGGTTGGAATATTTGGAAAAACAAGATTTATGGAAAATTGTGAAAAGACTTTATATAATCTTCATCTTCATATATGTATATAATTGCAGCATCATTATGCAGAAAAAAATATATAAAAAGAATGATTTTAAAGCTACTGCAATTTATTTTGCTAAAAAATAATGGAAAACTGATACTTTAGATCATTAACAACAAACAACCGTTGTCAAAATTAAAATCATAAAACCATTTCATTTTATTATAAAAGCGTTACGCGTATAAATAACTATCAAATATAACTGAAAATGAAAATATTTCTTGTTTTCAAGAAATATTTTTTAGAAAACTTAATAGTAGAATAGATTATCTCGAACGATTGAAATTATCATGCCAAAGTCGGTATCACAACTGAAACAGTAATACAATCAAGCGTACGTTTGCACGTCATTTGCATTTCGAATTGTCCATGCAGGAGGTGCCAAGTGGATGCCGTCAAGTGTTGCCATATAATGCGATCGCAAACCAACAGCGATAGATCATCGTGCTCCCAGATGTAGATGCATCGCACGTGCAAAGATTTTGCTTCCGCTTTAATCGATGCCGCGTGCAGTTTCGGCGCGTATACGTGCCACGTGCCTGTACACACGCGTGTTGCATTCCCAGACACTAACACGGACGGTTCACGGTCGTGATCGTAAGCTCGCCTCGATCGGGCGTGCGATTCATACGGTTAATGACGCGGCTTTCGTACGAATACCTGATCGGCACGCATACCCCGGCTGTACGCAGGCATGCCTTGGCAGCATATTGTCGCCCGAATTCTGGAGATCACCATTGATATGGTATAGAGTCGATCGTCATCGATCCTTATCGAATTCTGCGCTATGCGCATTGATAATTATCGCTTTATCACGTCAATTATGTAATGACATAACATGCAAAAAGTCACTTTTGCGCGGTTCATTATATTTTTTAATAGCTCATCGGAGAAGGCGATAGAATGTTATTACACTCTTCAAAATACGTAAATGTTTAAGGGAAATATTAAAATAATTTGGTTATAATGTTTGTAGCAATTAAAAATCATATTCTTTGCAACGGTAAACATATTTATGTAATGAGGTAATTTGGTTGGCGTAGAATTGAATTTATATGTCGCGATACGTCATGTTACTTGTATCAAGAAATTAATTATTAATTTGTAATTAGTGAGTATACGTGCCTGAACCCAGACATTGGTGGAATATCGATGACATATTGCTTATGCAATATGACTGACCGTATCGACACTTGTACTACTGAATACGCCCGGTTCATCGATATAAAGTCTCGCTACTGCGTGGCTGTTTTATACGGCCCGTTACTACTGCCTGTCCAAATTGAACGTTATCCTATAACAATATTGAGACCTAGCTATTTATATCCTTTTATGCCTTTCGATATTGTCTTTCTTGATCATTGGAAAGAGGAATGGTTCGCAAAATTTGCTCGCGTACCACAAAGCGGACGTATTCCAGCTATTAAAGGATCAACGCTGCGTAATCAAAGAAGAAGTCGTTAAAAGCGTAATTTCAGAAAATAAAGTACCTGTTACCGGTTTCTCCGTAAAGTTCAGCTTTCGTTAATGGTCGTAAAGATGAAGGCGCGATTGGAATCTAAGCTTCAAAGGACTACGGCGGTTGGAATTAAGGTTTTCTTCGTCATTAAGACTTTAACTACTTTCTACACCGGCTAGCGATCGAGTATAGATGCACCTCAGTGTGCAAATAGAGAACGCAAAATGAATTTCGCGAGATCAAAGCGCAAAAGGTTTTTCTTATTTCTATCGCTTTACCAACGCCGCGGAGTAATTCATGCAGTATGGAAACTCGATTAAAATATTTACGAATCATTTTTTAATTTTTCGCGATGTACGGTCATCGTTGTTGGCGCTTCGCTGGAAATATCGTGGATTGAATCTTGACGAACCAACTGTCCTCGTGCAAGTTGATTGCGCTTACATTCGATGTCGGTGTTCGGTGTCATATATGCGAAGCGCGTTCTTTCGCACCGGGATATATCATTTAGTATATTGTACAATGTGCGAAGAGTTTTAAAATTGCCGATTTTTTTGAATATATTAAATATCAATTTTTTTGCAAATGTTTTGTTATACGTAGTCTGTGTGAGAGGTTGGTTACCTTAAATTAGGTTGTATAAATTTTAAGAGCTGCTCTATTTATCTCGATATTTAAAATGAAAAATAATATCAGCCTTTGCTATTCAATATATAATGTAAACTATGTTTGATTCTGCTAACATAATAATTCTTGCCGGTTTAAAACTGCTATTCTGAAAATTTGATGATAATTGATGATATCTGCTATGTAAATTGCATGAAATTGATCTTCGCAACATTGTGTTAAGTTTAAATAGCGGAGAGAATGAAGAAACGACAGAGAAACGCGTATCGACATCCCTCAAACAACGCAATAATTAATGGATCCCTTGTAACACGAGGAAACCCGTAATCCCGTAATCTTGAAGCGACATTGATTTACGAGTGTGGGTGGTGTCATTATTCTCAAAAAGTATCAAGATTTCCGGTGATATCCAGATTCAATATCCTAATACGGCAATTTTTCAACGTCTACTCATACGAAGCGTTCCCGCCGACATGACACTCATTAGATGATATCGCGTGAAGCCGCGTTAATTTGATACCGCACTCATAAATATTCATACGATTACGTGCGCGATACAAGGACGGCTGACGAGTGTAGCACTGACACTTGATTCTCCTTTTTTGCCTTTCTGTTACAGGGGAACGCACGGAAGCCATGCAACGTGACGCCGGATACGTCTCTTCCGGAAGTGACGTCAGGCACTGGCCCGGACTTCTGCTTCCGTTTTCATGGTTTCTAATACTCGCGCGCAACAGCCAAACTTTCTTGCTCTAGCGCACACCCGACAGTATTTCACGCTTATTTCTTGCCGTTTCCAACGTTGAAATGTACCTAAAATGCGACCAAGCGAATTTAGATTGTAAAGACAAACTTCTATAAATCCTAAGAACATATTTATAAATCGCACTATATGATGCGCCAGGTGAAGAGATGCAATTCAAAAATTGATTGCGATAAGGGTTATTTAAGACTCGATATAAAATAAGCATTATTTAGGACTCGAATTTATCTTCTATAATAATTGCAGATACGTACAAAAACAGAGTTATGGTAAGCTTGATTTAGCTCGGGAAATATCTTATAAATTTATATAGATTGTAGAGTACAATTGTATTATAACTGATAAATCAGACTAGTAGTTAAATAATATAATTAGTGCATAATGCAATCAAGGAAAATAAAGTGAATAATATATCAACGCATTTGGAAAGTTAACATTAATCTGTCTTTATATGTAACAGAGAATGTTGATAAAGAATAATTATAACTGATTAGATTCTAAAAAATGTATGTATATATATGTGGAAATTATGAATTGCTCTATAACTGACAAGTTGGTTACAACAAAATGATCAATGAGTGGGTTCTATAACAGATTTTTATAGGTATTTATTATAGATAATAAATGTTGCACACACAAAACTAGTTTTTGTTGCAATAAAGCAATTTCACATGAGGAAGAGTATAAACGTGAAGTTAATTCGTATTTAATATTTTTTTGCCATAATATATTATAGTGGAAACGACTGTATATTTGTAAAGTAATTTTTGCTTGATAAAGCATAAGAGTCTTTTCTGGCCGTGCTTATATATATAAAAACCTCGATCTTTTTTCGTTAATTAAAATAAATCATATATTTGCAATACATTTCATATATTTGTTCAGTTCTCCGATTGTGCATATAAGAGATGACAAGTAAGTTTCTTTTGAAAGAATTTTCCGCAAATGGGAACAAAAATAAAATGTCCTTGCACAAGTTTCCTTACGTGCTATTTCGTAAATTTAGCTTCGTGCACAAATAATTCATTAAATGACCTGCGATACTCCATTTGATCTCAATGTTCCGGAACGTTCTTTTCGCTGTGCCCTCGCAATTCACGGCGTTTCTTTGAGCGCAGCTCTTAAAGTCAATGGGATTAAAGCGGCCGCGTAGCGCCAAAGGATGCGGAGGTAATTTGATATCGTGTATCGTGCTATATCCTTTCGTTCGAAGGGTCGTGGAGAATGCGTCATGAATTTCATGAAATTCCGGCGAATAAGTGTGACTACAGTGTATTACATTCTTTACTTTATCAATGTCTTTTATATAAATAACTAAAAAAACTCTCGTCAGATTGTCGCAGCGAAATAAGGTACGTATTGATTTTAATAATTATTATAATTATTTAGTTTGTGTTTAATCACGAATTACCTGAAAGAAACAAAAATATTTTTTTATTGGTAATATTATATAAATATAGGTAATCTCTAATATATATATATATAAAATCATTGTACAAATCAAGGTATATATTTCAATGTATATTTAGATGTATATTTTTTATGCATAAAACAAAAAAGAACGTGAACATGTGTTACATTTTAAAATTTAATTTAATACATGTTATTTTTTATATAAAATGTTACATAAGAGTTATTTTACATAGATAATACATGTACATATAATCAATTCTTATTCATTTTACGTATTGCACGGAGTAAATTCAGATGACAATCTCTGGCTGAATTATGCTTCAGCCTCTCTTATAAATATCAAATAAGACGATGTTCGCTTATTCATGTTTATTCCGATATGTAAAAGAAAATCATGCCGCATATTCGAATTTGTCAAATGCGGGAATGTGCGTGCGTTATAGCGGATAGCAATTTCTCTTGTCATCCATCGTGAATTCTGAAGACATAATTCTCCTTAAATTCGCAATTTCACTACCGACACTATACCGTTTGTTCTCTCACGGTGCTTTGATGTGTTATGAATTACAAATAAGATGGGCAAAAAGTCACAGTGTGGCAGGCACAATTACATATTTGATCACAAAGGTGAATTGCCTGCACGACAAGAGAGGATGACTGAAGAAACGGAACAACGAATGCATTAACCATGCTTTTTTAACGCTTTATATATGCAATATACATGGTTACTTTGTCTTTTCTATGTAACAGACGCTGCTCATGATTGAAATTCGATGATGTGTGTCATTTCACATTTCCTAAATGATTCTCAATTTATATATGACAAAATTCATTTATTTCTGAATATTAATTTGCTGTTAAAGAACTTGGAAAACAAACTACATTTTATGCTTAACTTAATACTAGCATTTGACAATTTTATGATTGTATGGTGACTATATGGTCGTCGTAAAGAGTGAACACGCCATTTACTACTGAACTTCACGCCGCAGTTATACGCTTCCTTTATCACTGAACGTGACGGCATAGCTAAGTATGTCCTTTACTCTTGAGTGTGCATTTCAGACTTAACGATTCGCAAAAATAATTAAATTTTATTATAACCGCAGAGATATGAATATTTTAAAAGAGCAATTTGGATACTACAAAATTTACAAAATGATGAAAGCAATTTAATGTGCAAACAAATACACTAAATCGACTCCACTAATACTCTTCGTATTTCTTATTTTTCCTACATATTCAATTTTATCTTCAATTTCGGTTTTCGTAATGTTTCTCTTGCGGATTTCTTATATTGTAATTTGACTTACGTTCAAACTATGTCGAATCTATAAATGAAAATACGGCGAGCGGCTGTTTCCCGTTCTACCTATTTTGAAATTGACGCGTCCTATGCGCATTTTATATTCAGGACATTACTTCGTGCTGAATTATTTTTCAAGTTCGGACAGGAGCACTGGTAGCAGCGGTAGTAACTCTTCCCGGACGAGGCTCCTGTCTCAACCACCCCTCCTACTTGCTCACCGTCGCTGGAACGAATACCGGTTCAGCTTTTCTCTCAGTGTAATCGTATATAACTGTCACTCCGCAGTAAAGGTGATACGAACTGTAAAACTCGGCCAGTCGCGTCAACGTGACGTCCGGCGTGTATTCAGATCCAAACTACAGCATTTGCGTGCCTGAAATTTCTAATATTGTATAGTGCCACGTACAATTCTTTCTTTGAAAGAACCTAAGTTTCCACAAAATATAAAATTGCAGCAACAAGAATGCAATATCGGTCTGGTCAATTCATACGTCGCGTGTGAAAGACATTCGTAATGTGCGAAATGTCAATGTATTGTTAAATTTAAACGTTCCTGTATGTGGGAAGACAAATAATTCATGCTGCATAAAGAGAAACTCGTGGGGATGTAGCAATTAATTAGATCGTGCGACGTGCAATTAAATTGGCGGATGTCGGTGGATGTCACGCGATGGACAGTTGCAGAAAAGTCAACGAGTGCGACGATCTCGCGTCTAACGAGGCGCGATGCAATTCGAGCGGCGCGTCGGGGATCGTTAAAAGTGCCGCTTAAGCGACGCTAAAGCAAGAATAAAATAACACTAAATTTACGGCGGACCGTGAATCAACATGCTTTATGATTGTTCGGGTAGCGGATGATAAAGGATGAGAGCACGCGCGGGGAGCTAGCTGGTCAGGTCGAACAGGGGCTCGAATGTCCGCCGGGGTGGGGGGATGAAAATTGGAAAACTGCATTGTCCACCCGTTCTACCCCTCTGGGACACATTCGTTAGTGGGCATCGTCCACCGACAATAAATTTCACGTATCTTCCACTTTCCCGTCTTTCACCTGCGCTCAAATTAAAGATCAGCCCGATCGTGATTGCTCTCCACGCGACTATCGATTCGATTGCTTTTATTAAATACTCTGGGAAATATTGAATTATTAGGATAATTCCATAACCGGCCATAAAACGTAGTTATTTATTTTGTAATATTTATTTAATAATAAGACTTGTATATTTACCGTCGCGTTTCTGGTTACAAATTTAAACGAAATAAATCTTGAAACGTGATATGATTCAAGGGAACTTGAGAGTCAATTTGATATTCGTGACGTCATATTTGCTTATATCACGATACAGCGGAGGAACTTGGATAAGACTAATCTTGGAAGCTTTGGGTTCTGTTTCACGCGACTCGATAAGCGACTCGTGAGATTTCACCCGTGCAATTAATCCATAGTCGCTATTCCATCTATCACTCAATCTCAATTGAAATATATTCGAAACGCGATTATTGAATCCGCATATAAAAACATAAACTCAAACACAATTATAGAGAGAACCGCAAGCCATTGAGAAAGATTATGAATGAGTACTATACAATATGTTATTTAATTTCATTTGAAAAAAAAAACCTTTTTTTCTATTATAGACAGAAAAAGTATTTAAAAAAGCAATAGTTGAAATAAAAGCCGCTAAAAAATCAGGATATTTTGTATTCATTGTATTAAAATTAAAATGAGATATTGTACTGTCTGCTCGTACCGACATGCGTACATTAATTGGATTGCTTGAAGCACTATTGAAACCGCGAAACATATTGATACGTTTAAATCCTGCGAGCACACCGGTGTTAAATCCACGATACCATATTAAAGTGCATAATAATACCGAAATTTCAGAATAAAATACTCAATACAAATATGAAATTGAACGCGGCTCTATATATCGAAGCATATATGGAATTTTATAAACGGCATGCACCTGCACGGTACATTTTTTGTGCTTGATTTAATGCAGTTGATTTTTTGGACACATTTTATATGTGCCATTTTTCTCTTTTTTTTAAATTCGCTTTATTTTCGTAGATCGACACGCGTGCGGGACTATCGAGAGGTCTCGATAGCCGGATAGACAAACGGTGGCTAATTTTCGCAGATCCGCCTCTGTGCGTGACTCAAACAAAAAAGAGGCCGCTTTTCCGTAAAAAGTGTTTGCGATCTTGCTTTGTTAACGGGCAATTCAACTTTGTTGCTTCGGATAAACAACGGCCGGCCAAACGAATGTACCTTCCCAATAGTGCGTTCAACCTCGCTTTTAGCGTCCCTTTTCACGCAAATTGCCACGAAAAGCTGGGGCAGTTAAAATATTTACAAACGTCAAGTTTATCGCGAGGGTTACTGTCAAGCTAGAAATGCGAGCTTTCATCAGCTACAACAATAAAATACAGTAGGATTTTTAACGCATCATCAATCAACACTTTCCTCTTATATGGATTTAACGTTATAATAAAGTAAATATATTAAAAATTAATGAATAATATAATTAGCGTTAATTTTATTAAAGATATCCGGCGCTTTAATGCATTTAAACTCATTAATCTGCGTAAAACTTCTGGAATACCTTATTACCATCTCAGAGTATTAGGTATATAATCAGGAACGTAGAGTGCTGTAGTAAATTAAATTGTAAACGGCTACACATTAATGAGTTAATGGGCGATTTTTTTAGATTATAGACTCTTTTCACACTACCGATTACTTTACCAAGCTACGGAGAAAATTTATGAAGTGCTAACAATTAGATAAACTTAGGCTTCCTGTCTCGCTATACGTCATTTTACGCAATGTGACATAGAAATAGATATTGCTAGATGGAATACAAATTTATATTATATGGTTTATAATGATTATAACTTATAAGGATTCATTTATTCAGGAGGAAGGATTCACTTACTACTTTCTTACGATATAACTTTTATAAGCATTTGTATATCGTAACTGTGCCATGTTTCACAAAAATTTAAATAATTTCACAAAATTTTTCTTTATTTATGATCAGAGTTTTATGTAATTACATGTCTAAAATTTAAAATCCTTAAAGTGTATAATGTGACATAGATGAATAACACATTATGAGCAAAACAAATTAAATGAGAATGTAACGTATCATTTTTTCCAAACACGTGCAGTATTAATACTGATATAAAAGAGATTAACATGTCGAATAAAAGATAAAGAAATAATATTCAAACTTTGTGTTATCTACATTTGCATAATTTTTATATCGTTGCGTGCAAATACTACCGCCTGTATCGTGAAGTTCAAGAAATCTGTCGTTGCAAGAGTTCATGCAAAAAATCGATAAGAAGTTGTTTAATGAGTGTTGCGTAAATTTACCATCACGAAGCAGCGCGGTACACAATTGTACACCCGTAATTACGTCAATATCGATCCCGTGAAATTAGGACGCGATAATACATATAAAGATATTGGCAGTAGAGTGCACCAATCACATCCCATTCTGCAGAAAAATATTTTATGCGTTTACGTATCTTATTATTTAGAATATTGCAGTGCATATTCATCACATTTTCAAAATCTTCAATTTCAACATTTAAAACAACTAAAATATCTTTAGCCTCAAAAAATTTCTTATTAAAATCTTATATCAATATTTTAATATTTATAGCTATTTATCAACACATATTATTTTTTATTTGTTTAATAAGTGGTTACACATTTTTAAAACTTCAAAAAATTTGTATTTATAAATATTATATAAGATTATTAGACTATGATTAGACTATTATTAGATTATTAGACTATATAAAATATTAGACACATAAGAAACATATTCGATTAAAAGTTGGTTCGATTAAAAAAATTTTACTTTTATTAATTATATAAGTATGCACATATATATATGACAAATACCCATTCAATTAAGACACATGTTGCTTTTAATTGAGTCTGTAAAAAATGAACATTGCGATTATAAATTGATCAATCACTGACCGTCGGTGCAAATTTAATTGAAATATATGCACATTTTAATGGTATACAGTTTCAACAAATTTACATTCGAGTTTGCTTAAATTTACATTCGGAATATGTTTGGTTGAAACAACCTGCATTTCGATTTGTATGTCACATAGATAGATTTGATCGACTTTTAACAGTACTCATTACTCAATCATTGAAATTCATCCTGTACACACTACTAGCAAAACGACTTCATCCAATTATCACTTCTAGGAATTTATAAAAACTAAAATTTCGTTGCTATGATACGTCGTAAATAATCCAATGCAATTACTTTTTACGTACCACGCATTGTTCATGTTGTACACGAAATATTCAAAAATACAAGCTAAATGTTGACTTGGTTTATTTAGTTTCGTTTGCACGTCAATAACGAGTCGTTGTCAATGCATGTCAATGTTTTTCTACCATGAAACCGAAACTATATGAAAGGTGTTTGAAACGAACGATAGGTTTTTTCAAAACTATATAACGTATTGACGTTACGTTTTACGTAACGTTTTACTACAAGAAGGTGAAATAATATTTTGATGGAATCACCGCGGACGACATATGTATAGTTTCAATTGAACAGATGTTGCTTTTTCCCACTTTACTAAATAACAATCATCTAAAAATACACACATACAAATACACATTAAAGAATCTGATAATAATTTTATCAATAGTATCAATTATATATAAACTAATTATAATATAAATAAATTAATAATATATAAAGAATAATTAATTATAAATTGAGATAAGATTTTTAATATATTTCGGTTTGTGCTCTTTAATTCAGAAACATAAAATTACATTAAAATTAAACTATTTACACGCAATTAACAAACTGTTAAATCTGTCTATATGTTATAAAATTAATATGCACTTTTCTGAGTTTTATGCTTTTAATTTCTTCGATAACTTACAATTAGAACTTATTAACAAAACAATTTTTGTCTTTTGTAATGTTTAATAGAATAACGGATGGATATAAAAAGGATGATTTTTAAAATAGTAAAATAATACTTTACAATCTAACAATAAGCTAAATAATCGTATCGTTCCTACACCCGTTTGCGCAAAAGATTGATCACAAAAAGATTAATCCGCGTATATTGGACAATAATTCAACAACATCTAATTGTTTCTGACTACAGAAAATATTAAATTTACACATCCAAAAAATTAAATAATATGTTGTGTCATTAACAATCTGCAAAAGTGTATATGCGTTATTCAATTATTTTTTAAGTGGGTATAAAAAGCGCTTCGTAGAATAGTAATTATCCGTAAAAGATAATAATTAATTCTCTTTACATTTGTTTTTTCAGGTTTGAGTGGTAAAAGCTACGTAAAGATATGGATTCTACAGATGTGCTTCATTAACAATTGAATGAATAAAGTGCGTAATATATTTTTAGTCTCTTATAGTGCAAATAAAGCCAGCTGTTATACAAGGCTGAACATGGATACGTAACCGTATATAAAAGAGGAAACGATGAGTGGTTTCCTCTATCCAGTTTGTAATTCGATCTGGATTTGATTTGTAACGGTGAGGATGATGAAGTTAACTATTCTGCTCGCTGTGGCCGTCATCGCCCAGCGTAAGTAAACAAAAAAAGTGTGCAAATTAAGAATTTGCGCACTGCTTCCTCATCAGGAAGTTTTTCTTTATTTCTTCTTTTTTATCGTTTGGCTTCCTCATAGAGGAAGCTTTGTGAATCAACGAAAGTTTGAAGATTACAATTTTATATGAACGTACACACTTCATTACTCGAAAAGTACTTAATGAAAAAATACTTTATTATAGTGTTTTGAAAAGTACTCGAAGTAAGCTATAAGAATATGCAATAAAAATATGGGGTTTCAATAGTAAAAATTAAAAAAAAACGTAAAATAAAAATTTAGAAAAAATTAAAAATTTTATAAATATGAGGAAGCAAAAGAACCCCTTTACCGATCATCACCAAATACAATACGAACCTTCGTTTAATGATACTCTACATTAAAAAAAAAAACTCAGTCCGATATCTCAAAATTTGCGGAAGTTACAGCAACCACAAACATCATCCATACACACACACACACACACACACACACACACACACACACACACACACACACATACATACATACATACATACATACATACACACACGGACATTTTGTTAAAATGTGTTTTTTTGACGTTTTAAAACAATCTAAAAGCTTTAACAAAGAAAACTGGAAAAAAATTTTTTCACGAAAACAGCTTCCTCTATGTCATGAGGAAGCAAAAAGCAATAACTTACAAACATATAAATAATATGTGTAGAAGATTTTGTAGACATATCTGTCAATTTCGATAAAACCTAACGAAATTTATCTTTAACATATATTCTCTATAATAATAAACTTTTTAAATATATTCTTCTGTTATTTTGATAATAATATATAAATATTTTTTACCTGTCTCCTTAAATTAAAAATATTTTCAAACGAAATAATAGAGAGTTCTGGTCTTATTTATCGCATATATATATAGATGCTTATTGCGATGAGCCTGAACGGATCGTCGGTGGTGACATAGCCACAATCGGTCAATTTAAGTATCAAGTCTCTCTTCAATCTTACGATGAGCATATTTGCGGAGGTAGCATCATTAGTGACACACATATCCTCACTGCTGCTCATTGCGTAGATGACGAGTTTTACACAAATGACATGGTATGTAATTCTTTTAACTAATACAGTTTCATCATCAATCAGAAAATCAAAATCAGAGAGCGTATTTATTACTATTATTTATTAAAGTCGATTAATAATATGTAGACAAAATGCTCATAGTGATGTGCAAAGATGTTTTTACATTACATTCTTAGAATGATTATGCCCGTATCCTCATTTTGATTAGGGTGAGTAGTGAAGACTGGGAAATAATACGAATGGTGAATAATGCAAATGATATATGGCATAATAATGCAAAAACCAAATAAGAATTTTAATTTAATAACGGGTTAAATAAAAACTTAATCAAATAATGTTAAATTCTGACTATATGACTAATTTATTTCATAAGTTTATAAAATCTCACACGTTCCGCGATAAGCAATTTTATCAGGATGATCAAATATCTAAAAGACACAAAAAAATTTTAAGTTTCTAATTCTTTGTGTTTTACTTATGCACTATTAGCATAATCTAAGAATGAGTATTTCTTACATTCAAGATATCCGGATATCTGATAATTATTTAATTTAAAACATAATATTTGAATATTTGAAGTCACATTTGTATTAGAAAAATAAATAAATAAAATTTGCTCCGTTTATTCGACATTTTATTCTTAAAACTGTAATAAAGTGCCTGTTACTATCAAAAACGTTTTTCTAATTATTAATTTTTTCAGCAGTTTTTTATTTCAAAATTTTAATATTTAAAAAATTTGTGATATTTTTAATATTTCAGTGGTTTGTGTGAAAAAAACGAAATATTCAAATAAATAATAAAATTGCATTGTTTCTATTAATTAAAATTAGAAATTATTTTGAAATTTCAAATTACCCGTATCTGTACTTTATTTCCGTTTGCTATTTAATTCGAGAAAATAATATGAATATTATTTAAATAATCGAGTCAAATTTATTCGGATAGTGTTCCGGTTATTATTCTGGTATTCGGATAATATTCTAGCTAGTATTATGGTATTTGATACCTGCGTACCTAATTTCCTAGTTATTTCGGGTATTAACAGATACCTAGCTATATTCAGTTAATATCTAAACTAACTCAATACGCAGGTATTTTCCCATTAACCAGACAATGAAAGCATTAAGTTATGACACATAGAAGCAATATTTAATATTCACATAATCGATATCAAATTTAATATTTTTTCTTGATTCATTCATGTATTGCCCCCCCCCCGCCTTCTCTCTCACTCTCTCCCAGATTTCTTCTGTTATTCTATTATTTTTTTGCATTAATGTTTTTATCCTCTGAATCTTTCTATTTATCGAATTGTTCAATTTGCAGGTTGTCGTAAGTGGAATTAACAACCTGGTAGCGAATGGCGAAAAGCACGAAATCAAATGCATTCGAAAACACCCAAGCTACACTGGTGAAAAAGAAGGTGGCTGGAAGGACGACATCGCTGTGATCACCGTAAGTTCATCAAATTCATCAAATATCTAGGAAGCGAACAAGAAAAGTGTCGTATAGAAAAAACAATCTCGGTTATTCCTATTTTCAATTGACTCGTGTCACAATTTGTGCGAACGTATGTTTAGCTGAAAAAGCCGATCAAGATGAACGACGTGCAAGCTCCAATTCGTTTAGCAAGTAAAGATCATATTAACGGCGGTAAGCGCGGCATCATAAGCGGATGGGGAAAAACCAAAATAAGTGGACCGACCTCGCTAATGCTTAGATGGCTTAGCGTAAACGTTTTGAGCCTAGAGCGCTGCCTACACGGTCACAAAAATCCACGTACCAACGAAAATCAGATATGTACGCTGGAAAAAGTTGGAAAGGGTGCCTGCCAAGTGAGTTACTTTTACATTTATTCTTCATCTTATGCATAATGCATCTCAAGAGCATTAAGTATGCATACAGTTTTTCACTAAGAAACATTAGTAAATTAAATACAGCGTTTTTAACGGCAAAGTTTTCTAATTATTCGACACTGTTTTATCATTTACTGCTATAAATTATTAATTAAAAATTTTTTGTCACACTTTTTCTAGGGTGACAGTGGTGGTCCGCTCATTGTTGATAACGAGCTCGTCGGCGTCGTCTCTTGGGTCTTACCTTGCGCTTTGGGAATATCTGATGTGTATACTAATGTTTACAAGTATCTCGATTTCATCAAAGAATCTCAATCAATGTGCTGATTATTTGTATTTAAAACATTATCTAATTTTGTAAGTATTAACCTTCTCTAATTTTGTAAATAGGATAACATTCCATAACAATAACGAATAAATTATATTACAGTCCTTACAATAGAATTCTAAAAGCCTCATCGTTTAACAAATAGTGAAATAATGAAAATCAAAAACATTAAAACGGTTTGTATATAAAATATTTAAAAGATATAATTCTATTTTTCTGAATTTGCAATGTTGTAATATATTTCTTTGCATAGTGAAACGTTGAGAGTTATCATCATTAATATTTTTGTAATAATGATGTAGCTCTAAATAAAAAAGAGCTAATAATATTATTTAACAAACTTTATGTATATTTTCCCCAACAGTTAAGTTAAATTCTTCAACTATTCTTTATTTCTTATAACCAGCATCTTTTTAATATGACTCATTTGATATATCACATTAATATCCTTATGATTATAAAAATTGCCTATTATATGACACAGCGTAGCTCCTGTCATTTCAGTGGATACGTGACAACTGACGATAAAATAACAGGTTTCTTAATCTGATCGGATGCCACGCAGTTCACTGCAACTCTTGCAGCGTACGTTCATTTCCAACGAGATGCCGACGGGTTGCCCGAACAGCTGATAAAATATCAGCCGTCTATCGGGTTGTGTTTGCCGATATTTTATCCGTTTAATTGTTTTTCGATAGCCGAGAGTTGGAACGGCTTTTTGCGCACGAGGGGTCAGCGAGACGAGGAGGGGTTATTCGTTACAATGAAATTGAATCGTGCGTTAACCGGGGCAAGATGGTAAACAGCTTTTATTGGCAGAATAATTTTTTGCCCACGTTATACAGGAAATTAGCTGTCGCTACGCAATCTCGTGTCAATGCCTCGTGTAAACAACCTCGACGTAGACGGACCGCAACGGTGCGCCGCCGAAAAAGAAACGCGGATGCGCCGTTATGTTGTCATTGCTCTTTCCTGCGGTAGTTTGTCTTTGTCAGGTTGAAAATCCGTTTATACATATGCGGGTTATGGTGATGCGATGCTTTCGCGCGCGCTTATGGGACACTATAAATGCGGGCGATAAAAACGCAAGGTGTAAAATATTGCTTCTGCATCAGAGCGAATATGTTGAAACTTTAACTGTAAACTGGTGCCCGAAGTAACACAAGAAAAAAAATTGCTCTCTGACGATTTTTTCACATAACAAGATATTTTATAAATTATCCATTGTTGGAATAGATAGAATTTATTCAAACTTTGCGGTCTCTGAAAAGTATATTAAACGCATTTCGAGTCGATTGTTAACTATCCCATACAGCACAGAAATTGCAGCAACATTGCATTAACATTGCAGCAACATTGCAATATTGCCAAAATATTGCTGCAATGTTGCTGCAATTTCTGTGCTGTATGGGATACATTAAATTTTACATTATGACGACTCTCACAGAATCTAAGTTTCCACTCTTCAATATCATTACGTATGTACTTTTATTTTATATTATTTTCATATCCGCGTGGGTTTGATCTTATTATTTTCGTATTTTTCTTTTCAGTTTATATATTTTTGTCGGTCCTTCGAATAGCTTGCGTTTAATAGAATCTGCGTTATATGTTCGTTACTTTGCGTTTTAGCGTTCCGTTTTTTATGTTCAGATATTATTGATTTAGTTTTTTTTTTACATTGAAAATGGTCTAATGTGAGACCGAAACGTCTGTTTATCTCTATTTTTACTGATTATCAATAAATCAACACGACACTTACACCCTGTCGCGCCCGATTTTTCATTAGTGATTTTATAATCATTTGAGCCTTTCTATTTTATTATATTAAATAATGGTATGTACGAATATATTGACATTAAAAAGTGATGCCGCATGGCATTATTGGAATGAAAGAGTTAACGCCTGTCGATTAAAATCGTTTTCGCGTGAATGAAGTGTCGCGTGTCCGAGGATTCCAGCGTCATTCATATAATATACCTATATCTGTGCAATCGTACGCGGCACGTAGAAAAAGGAACAAAAAAAATAACGATGAGTATTGGATATCCGCTTTTCTTTCTCTCGCTGGTTTTTTTTCCAAGATACGCTTATCAAGCGCTATTTCTCTTCTTCGCCAATTTCGGCTTCTGTCGATCCACCCGGCTGCCGTTCTCCCGTTTATTCGATTTCGGAAATTCTCATACTGTCTCGTTGTGACGCGTTTCGCCGGCGCAATCGCAGCATCGGCGGCGAATTGCGCGACAGCCCGCCGACCCGTCGGCCCGTTGCGTTCGTTAATTGTCGCGGCGGCGAAGTTGGAAACAGCGGGTACACGTAGTAGATGGCCGGGGCTTACCTCGCGCGTATCGCGTTTAACTATGCTGCAGTTTTCCCTCTCTGCCCAATCCACCGTTACTCCGGCGCGAAACATCGCACACGTGCGCCGAGAAAGAAAAACTGCGGGACAATGCGCGAATTCACTGCCCTCGAACGCCCGGAAGTCGCTCAATGGCTGCTCGGTGATTGCGATTTCGCGTTTCGACCGCATCCGTTAAAAATAACGGATATAGCGATCGCCCATTTTTTTAAATTCAGTAACGATTACGTATAAGTGGTTAAAAATGAATGACAACGATAAAGAAAACATGTGGTTGTTTTTCACCATTTAAAGAATTGATGTATTTTAAGTACGATGACGCACAAAGCCATGGGCGCCCTTACAACTTTTTTCAAGGGGGGGGGGGGCAGAGTGTAAAACTTAGGGGTGCCAAACGAACGTATTTTCAAATAATATTTTTTAAAGAAATATTTATGCATATTTTTATTTTTAATTGTATAAATTTCAAATAAAAAATTATCTGATTGTCAATAAAATCGTTCTAAATTAAAAAAATTAAAATCCAGGGAGGGGCATATGCCCCTCCTTGCCCCCCCTCATGGGCGCCCATGCACAAAGCGCACACGTATTGAGCGATATAAATGTAGGAAAGCGAGCATCTCTCTAATTTATTTCTTAAACAAAATGCTTAATATAATTCTTCCGTGTTATTCGTATAAATTGCTACATTATATCTCGCGCAGCGGCAAATTAATGTTTAAATATTTCAGTGTAATACAGTGCTTGCCGTTTCATTTTAATTTCCCTGAATTTATTTCGCGATATTCCATTAAAATCGCAATTTGCTTCGTGCAATTAGTCCATTAGTGCTATTAAAGAAATTAAGAGTGAGCTGCGGCTTCGTTATAAATGTCTCCGCAATTTCGTTAATTTTGTTACAACGAGTTTCGAAGCCGCCGCGTATGATAAATAAAAGATGCTCCCCATGCATGTTTCGCGTAAATAGTACGTGCGTATGAACATCGTTTTCCGTCCGCTATTTTCCACGCATAAAATACGCAATGTACAACATGCGCAACAGAGAAATCGGTATACATGTGAACCGCGTACCAATTAAAACCAACCGTTTTCGTTAATTAAAAAAGCGGAGCGTGTATTCATTATAAGCGGAAATATATATAAATATTTCTGTATCAATTATATATAAAAATGCCACGCGTAGAGTTTAATGCGAGCTAATCCAGACATAAAAACGGTAATGATTGTATTAAACATACAGGATACATTACAATACATAGTTCAAGTAATTTTTCCGTTTCAGCAAAGAGAATATATTTTTAAAAATATTTCCATGATTGACAATATCATTTCCATCTCCTCTACATATATTTTTCTTTTCAGAATTTGCTGTCTTTACTTAAGAGAAAAATTTAAACTGTTCTCTAGCTTCAATCTCTCTTCTAGTTAATCAAAACTTTAGACATAAAATTTTCAGCTTTGCTAAAAATATTAGCTAAAAATATTCGTTACCAACAGAATGGAGATAATATTACACGAACTTTCTATAATATAATAATGTAGATATAAGTCTCGTTTACGTTATGTAAAGAAAAATGTGTACGCGCTCGCTTGACGAAAACTATCGAACAGGAAGAGCGAAGTAGAAGTCTATGTGTTTTTTATATCATCATTACATTTATTGAAACAGTATTCACGTCGATGAATATTTTTACAATATAGTATTCTATATCGCTTTTTCGCTTTTAATTCTGCCTTTTTGATTCATGCTTAAGTTCCCTTATAACATGATACATAATCGATTATGAATTTTATGTACAATGCAGTCTAGTCTCTTACCTATGTAATGTGCAACATTCCGTAAGTATGCGAATCGCGGATATTGATTATCTAGTTCACAAATAGGTATATTTTTCTCGATATTTTTCTGTTTGATCACTTTTTATGCACAGGAATGTATTTTTTTAAACCTTATAATTGAACCGCGCTGAAAAATCACGGTGGAATCTGTATCGGAAACCACCAAAACACGGAGCATCGCGAATATAAATCTCTTTTTTATTGAATTGAGTTCAATTGAATACTTTGATTCGACACATACCAATCGTTCGACGAAAGTAATTTCTCAATCTAAAAAATTTTTTCACTTTGCACTTGGATCACTTTTCATGTAATTACTCCAGCCTCTCTTTCTCTCTCTCACACACACACACAAACACACACACACACACACACACACACTCTCTCTCTCTCTCTCTCTCTCTCTCTCTCTCTCTCTCTCTCTGCATCACTGTGTGATTCTCCATTTTTGTTTGGAATATGTATATATGACTTGATTTACTTAGTATATCGACATAAATCATAACGTGAAAAATTATATACAAATTGATAGCATTACGATATTTCCCCTCCGATTCTGAGTGAAAATCCAGAAATGCTTCACGATCTTCAGCGGATAGATTCTAATTTGTGTTTTCCGAGCTACAATGTTATAAAAAATCTATGGGTTCTAAGATAAATTGTATCTTAACATTTTAATCATTATGATATATTTCTTTACTCATATTACATTATATGTCGTAATAAACCTACTGTCTAATGATTTACTGCTATATTCTATATTACGTGCGTTGAATTACTTAATGATCGTATCTAGGATCTTGCTTTCCTTTTCGTATTTTTTTCTTCCCAGAAAAAGCGGCTTGAATTCGAAGAAATTAATCTGAAAAGTCATTTAAAAATATTCGACTATCTTAGCTAGATAATCCAGATTTGATTTAATCAAATGTACAGGAAGACGAATTTAAGCATTTATTTTTCGTAGAATCTGATGGAAATATCGAATCTGGCATTAAAGTCGGAAGACCGCTATATAATTTTATATTAATGGACAAAATAAAATTTTAATAGCGGAATCATGTCCATTATATACAGAGTTATTTGATTCACTTGCAAAATTAAATAAGTCACCCTATTATTTTCCTCGAAAAATCTTTTTTATTTCTGTTACTGATTTCTTATAAAAATAATATAACTGGATACTGAGACATATAAAATCTAAAAATGATTTTGTAATATAAACAATTAAATAATATTTTATTAATATAAAGAGTTTAAATGATTTATCATAGCGCAAAAGGCGACTTTTTATTAGTTCTGCAAAGGAACCTTTATTTCAGTTATAATTACATTTTGATCTTTCGATTTATACTTTCCGTACTATTATCATGATACATAACGAACGCTTATTACTGACCTATTTAAATATATTTACGTATTATCTTTTCATATATTCACTTATCTATACACGAGCTTTATAATACATTTTAATATAACGTCCGTTATCCGTGATCGTTGATGTTTGTGATCTTTGATTACATTTTGATTAATTGGTAAATTAATTTTGATGTGTTTTGATTTTCGAAAAAATCACTTTGATATTCTCAAATTTGAATGAATTAGGAGTGATCAGTGAAGTGATATACATACATATTTGGAAGAAGAACATTACTTTCCACAGATTGCATTTTGATTATCGAACGATAAAGTAAGATATGTATCGATGTAACAAATCACTTAGCTTAAAAAATCTTGTTTACAATAAACAAACAGAAACATATCGAGAACAGACCTATCTACTACCATTACTAAAGTGATTAGTTCTGGTTGCCTTTTTCATTTCTTGTTGGTATAACTCCGTATACTATAAATATTCTCTCCTGATGTTGCAAACAATTTTATTTTTACATATAAAATTTTTTCTAAATTTCTTTTATAAAATAAGAATTGATTTGTTCGCGATGACGTCCCTTCATGTCTTGAACATAGCTCATAATCGCTTGATTATTTATACATATAAAATATTAAAATTAATTGTTTCGGAACGTGGCGATTTACTCGTAGACGTTGATTTCGTTTCCATGCAATATCAACTCTTTTTCTTTTATATAAGTTAAAAACCCTTTTCCAAAAAATTATATTTTTGCATTTCAAATGTACTTTTTAAAGAAGGAATTAGGCTCTTACAAATTCAATAACATTAAATAACTATTCGGACAGTAAATCCAAGAGAAGTTTTTTTTACACTTATAACAACACTCTTGATTACAATTTTATTTTAACGCCACAAATAAAGAATTTCCTTATATAAATTTCCAACTCTTTAAACAATTCTGTCGCGTATTAAAAAACTGCAGTGTTTTATAAACAACAATTTCGATTTCTGTAAATAGTATACCATCGTAATATTAACATAGTAAATGTTAATACTATAAAAATTTGATTTTACCTATTGTTTGATGCAAATTATTTCTTTGCAATAAGATATTCTCACAATCTTTTGAAAAAAAAATCATCGCATTACTCTCGCTTTAGCAATCAATCCCTTACCAACGCAATTATCTCTCAATAAGAGATGTTATGCGTTTAACACAAAAACTAACCGAGTCAAATCTGGGCAAAGTTATTATGTATATATATAGTATACATAACTCAAGAGAAATATACGAAAAATATCTGGCACGTTCGAGATGCTGAATTGCGCCCGAGGCACAGGATTTAGTTAGAATTTTCGCAAATTTACGATTGTATGTATACCATACAATTATATTATAACCAATGATGTAAGCTATATACAATATTGCCCAGATCAAACGACGAAAACGATTATCGGTCACGTGGCAATTCTCGCACGTGCATTGTACTGTACAAAAGTCACGGCAAACCCTACATGTTCATTACTCGTTTTATGTACAAGAATCTTAATTATCTGATAATTATTACGCAACTAGTTGATAATCGTTAGATTATAAATTTCGATTCATATAATAATTATTTCGTAGCCATCGAACGGATCCAGCCATCGATACTCGATTCGAAAGCGTTGGCAATCGTAATGGATAATGCGATCGATCCGATCTCTCTGCCAAGTACAGCGTCGTTCTTACCGGTCGACATTACGTAGAATACTACGAGGCCATTATTAAATTAGATAAAATACAAATTCTAACAGAATTCCCGTAACAAAATCACGAGATGAGCAGTTTTTTTCATCACTAGAGAGAGTCCATGCAAATTCGTTGAGGCACGGTTAACATGCCGATTTAATTATACAAAAAGCACAAGTGCAAGAGAGTTCCTTTGGCGAACGCTCAACCGTACTATCAGAGTTGAAAATAATTCGGCACTTTTTGCCGCGATGCATTTAACACGATTTCATACAAAAGAACGGAGAGTCTGTGAAAGATTTTCGTGTTAAAAACGTACGTGCTAAAGATCGTCCGCCACGTCACTGCGTCCTTCACAGAGCTTTGGTCCACTGCACTTCGGTCCGCACTGTGATTCTCTTGTCGTCGCTTTCGAGCACTCGACGAACGGATACACGCAGCGTGTGACAGCGAGGCGTGAGTTAAAGCGATCTATCGCGGTCGGCCGGCCGATTTTTTCGAGCGTGTACCGTTTCGCGACCGTCGAACGCCGCGTTCACTTTGGACGTTGTCTCTCCCGACCGTTGACACGTTTGACTTTCTTTCTTTTTCTTTTTAAGATGTGCGATTCACGACGCGGCTGCTCACCTTAACAGGTTCGCGATTATGAGGGTGATGCTGGCGAGTAAAATGGTCGGAGCCACGCCGCAGCTGCCGCCATGCTGCATCGCCGCCGGATGTTCACCTGCAACAGAAATATGCAAATCGGTTTTAGTTCATCTGTCCTTTCTGTTTTATACATTCATGATCTTGTTCAATAATATGTATTGTTCTTCATCCATGACATTTGATGCTTGAATTTGTATCTATATTTTAAATATACGTAAAGTTATATTAATATATAATATATTTAATAAATATATTTTTATATATTAATATATGGTATATTTAAAGTGTAAATACAATTATTAAGTTAATATTATTAATATTAATCTTAAATAAAGAAAATTGGAGAGAACAATCCAAAAATTATTTTATTATATTATTATATACATGTTACAGTCTCGAAACAATGAATTTCTTGTTATTTAATAAAAGCGGGATGTTAAAATAATTTTTTAATAATTAAATTTTTAAACATTTGCAGAAAATGTATTACTGTACTCTATGGAAAAGCCAATACCAATATTTGCTAAAATAATATAGTTGTTTATTAAAATTTTCAAAAATAATAGACTAAGAATCATACCACTTAATCATATTAAGAGCACATCATCCACCTTCAAATATGAATGTCAAAATAACAAAAAGAAATTACTTTAAAAAATATAACAGAATCAAACATTAATCTTGAATACCTTCATGTAATTTCTAATACATATATTCATCTTTCTGCGATTAGTAAAATTAGTTAGATCGTTATACAATTTGATAGTTGTTAGAAGTAATATATAGAAAATTGTTCGAGTTGAAGCAAATTCTGTTGTTCTATATAGTTAATTCTATAAACCACGTCACAGCCTCTTCGCATTGAATATTATCTCGAGTAGCTACATAACGCAGGAATTTAATTGCAGCCGTAATTAGATTCACAATGTAGGTTAATCGTTCGTATAACGCGTTAAACGCTAAGCAGGAACTTTCCAGCCTAACGACAATCTCTCTCTCTCTCTCTCTCTCTCTCCCCCTCTCTCCCTCATAAGTAGATCCTCTATAGAGGAAATAATCGGGAAAATAAAATGCATTATAGAAAACTCTTGCATTTTTGTTCGAAACTAAAATTCCATGCATTGATACATGATTACAAACAAAACAACACACAATAACAAAAAACAACATGTAACAAAAATTTAGGAAGACTAACGCTTTTAATTTAAGGAATAAATATTTTAATTTTTATAAATCAAACTTGTATCATAAAAATTATAAAAAAATCCGGTATTATGACATTCAGTAATAAGAAAAATGTAACATTAATGTAAATTAAGGTACAAAGAGGAGCTATGAAAATTACATATTTTATGTGCTTTTTTCAGTGCGTTGATAATTCGATCACATTAGCTACGTATTATCTTGTTATTATATACTGTTGGAAAATCTCGCAATAACATAACAGCATAAACTTTGATGCATTCTTTATAAACTTTGTTTCCTCGAGCAATTTTGAAATTGCTGATTTTCAGTACAGATCGAAATGCGTTTTCCTATATTTTTCAGTATTTCATTTTATATCATTAACGTCATCTTTCGCACAGTCTCACAATATGTTCGCAATAGATTTATAAAATCGATCGTGCACTTTTCACATGTTACGATAAAGTTTTACGTCATGACAGAAAGGAATAACGCGCTTAACGTACGTAAGGTGCTCTACCAAAGGGTAAAACGCGTGGTGCGGTACGAGCCGTGGGTGAAATATCGTTTTGTTCGGCAATAACAGCTACGGCGAGCACCACATTCGAGCGGGAAACAACAATTTCGCATTGTATGACGACGGCGCGCGGCGTATCGCGTTGCGTGTAACATTCGGCGGCACTAAAGATAATCACGGATCCGGCGGCGGTATATGACGTAATGGCGGTTCCGCGACGCGGTAACCGGTCCCTTCGGCAAGGTCGCAATTTACGAGCAAATTGAAAATCTCATCGGGCGGAGTTCACCATTACGCCGCGTTTACCTGGCCGGTTATCGAAAAATGACACCGGTCCGACACTCGAAATGTCGACGGCGAGCACGGCCGACGTGCGTAATTGCGTTAATACGCAGATAGTACGTGCCAAAACGGATAGCCCCCGGGTCGCATACGGGTTTATCGGGAAATAATTGAAATTTGCGGTCAATTTTGCAGAGTAATCAGCTGTGTTTGAAATAACGTCGATGGCCAATGCGCCGACCGCCGCGACCGGGTGCGCCCTATAAATTAATTATGCAGACGAACTGTGCCGCATTAATTTTCATCCGGCACCGGAAGCGGCCGGCTCGGCGAGCGAGGCGCGCGTTCGCCGGGCGTTTCCGGACGAAAGTGGGCGCGATCGATGTCTCGATGGTTCGAGGGGTGGAAAGCGCACAGGTCGCGGGCGTACAGCGAGGCTGCGTGGAAACCGTGGAAACCGTCGAAGAAAGCTTGTTAAGTTCTGCAATTCGATTGCCGTGCAAACGCGCGGTGTACGCGCCCGGTGCAGTGGTCTGTTGCCTAGTTGCCGGTGGGTTTTGTTGATTTTTCTAACTCCCGACGTGGGATGCTATGCATTCGAAAACATTAATTTAATCAGGGATTGAAGAGAGGCCGGTGGTATTGTAAATTTATTGCGTTGTTGGCCAGGACGCATGCAGCATCGGTGTCGAAATAAAGCGAAACGAAAGTCGCGGAATATCGGCGCAGACCTTTTCTCACTGAATATTGAGTAGATCACGTCATACCAATGAAATGATGATGATGTAGTATCTTCCGAATATCATCAACTAAAGCGATGCAATTTTTATATCGTTTTACGTATATCATAATAGTGTTCTAATCATTGCATCATAAAATACTATCTTTTCAGAATTTTTTAATATCTAATTTTTAATATTTTAGTAGCTAAGTATTAAATAAAAATGTGAGCATTAAATAAAAATTCTCTATGGGCAAAGTTTAGTTGAAATTTTTACTGAAGGGTAAAATTTCATTACATTGTATTATATTATATTTTAAAATTATAAAACAGAGTTTTGTAAAAAAAATCAAAATTTTAAATTATATTAAAAAATCTCATTAAAAATCGCATGTAAACTTGGACATTAATTTAAGACTATTTCGTACACTTGTTACGCGTATATCTCGTTTTTATTAAAACATTTCATCGTTAATTTTATTGAAATCTGTTTATTATATAATATGTTTGTAAATCTCGACTTTGAATACACCAAAGGAATCGTAAAAGATATGTCGATTTCGAACAGTTGCAGCTGCAGCACGGGTTTCGCGAGACGCGTGCCAGGGCTGCAAGCTCGCGATGATTGACAGGTTGGATTGGTGAACTTGCCGAACAAGATATTACATGTGTTATCGCGAGCGCTGCCGGCTGACAATAGATCAAAAGCGAGAGTATGCGTGCAGCGCCGAGTACTTGCTGCGACTCCAATATACGAGCCTGTCAAACTTTATGACGGGGGATTTCGATACTTGATGAATGAACGCATGCCGTCCCTTTCGAATGTCACACTTCAGAAGCCCGCTGGCTTCCTGTCGCCGAACTTGCGTTGTGAATATGTGAGCGTTTATTGATGTGAAATTTGTCGGTCGCGCGAACACAATTCCGCTGGAAAATTTTGCTGTCCCCGAAAGCTTCCTATTGAGAACAAATTTCCTCGAAAGGATCGCGCGATAATGAAAAGGATGACATTTTGAATTTCTAAATTCCGCCTTTTCTATAAAAAAAGTCAAGGGTATGCCGAACTCAAATTTTACAAAACTGTCTCGTAATAAAAAAATTAGCTTGAGATGCCAAAAAGAAAAGATTAAAGCGTTTAGACGTACATGATAACGTACGCTCAACTAAACGTATAAAAAGGATTTAAATGTTAACCAACATATATTCCTAAACTCTCAATATAGGTATTTAATATTCCACTCTATTCGAGAGAGAAACAATAATGTTGAAAATATGCTAATATAGAAATTATATTCAGGTGAATTTTTGATAATTACGCATTCATAAATTTTCTAGCTTTTAATTTCTTTACAATAAAATTTTGCATTTTTATATACATTTCAATATTGTTATGTAGGGGAACCCGGAGCATAACGGAAACGCTAAGGTTTAAACAAGTTTACAACGTATTAAAAATAAATAAATGAACTTTGTTTGGCACTAAAATATTCTTTGAAATATCCACTATAAGGAAAATACAAGTTTTACTACAAAAGAATAGTTTGAAA
>NJRQ01000044.1:95140-140999 GCA_003063805.1 Aphaenogaster ashmeadi | reverse complement strand
ATGAATGTGTTAATTATTATATTTGTTAGAATTGTTATAAACTAAAACTCGTCACGTAGCGCGTTTGCATTGGTTGAAAATTTAGCAAATTATCGCGTCATGTGGGACCGGCTTAGTAGATAATGGCTCGTAATATATGGAGGTTCCCAGCACACCGGGTTATCTGAAAATTTCAACCGCGAATATTCGGACGTTTCCATCGCGATATGTCATTAAGGCAGCTCTGAGTATCCGAATATCCGGATGCCGGGTACGTCGCGAGAGGCGAGGGATGATGGGCCGCCGGATAAGTCGCGTCATAAAAAAAAGAAGAAATTCGCTTACCATTCAGCACGTGGACCATTACGCTCGCTGGATTCGCGTTGCTAGGGATGCAGGTGTAATTTCCGCTGTCGGTCAATCTGGCCTGTGTCACCAGTAGTCTGCTTGTCGTCCCAGTATCCGTTTTCTCCGTCTCCAGGGAAACCCCGCCCCTGCGGTGTACACTGAATTATCGCAGATACTTTGGCGCCGTTCTCGTCACACACATTGCTACTTTGTCATTAGTTCTCTCTGCAGGGAGGAGGCGCAGCTTACAGAACAAAACGTCGGCGAAAAGCGCAATCGTGTATGATACATACATAAACGCGGCCTTGTTCGTATCGTATATTACCATACGTTTGCTCCCAAATGTGCATAAATAAATAAAAAGTTTATTTGCATCAGATGTCATCCCATAAAATTGATGAGCGTACGCTAAAGACGCGACAATTGCGAATTTATCGTGACCTTTTTTAACAAGCAACGTTACATCATCTTTCGGTATTGTAAGTGACACATTTCGCTCTGCAGAGAGAAAAGGAAGAAAATAAATTACTTTAACATTTTTTCGCACGAAGCGTTATCTGAACTAATCCCGAACAAAATTGCCGGATCAAGGGTCGTTTGCTTTTTCGACTCTTGATGATCCTTCCCCGAGTTGACGGGCTGACGAAAAGATTAAAGGCGGGATACTCCAATGCTTTCCGCTCGATCGACGATACGGCAAAGTAGCAACCCGAAAAACCGTCCGAAGCCTCCCTCCTCGTTTGCCGAGACGGAGGAACTTGCGAAACACCGTCGGGATCTCCATCGGTTATGCGATAGTAGCAGTAACATCCGCGATCGAATGGAAACGTGTGTGTGTGTGTGTGTGTGTGTGTGTGTATATGTTTATACACGCGCGTGTGTGCATGTGGAAAGAAAAGAAGAGGGATACAGAGGAATACAGACGAAGCTGAGAATTCAATTCTTGCGGTTTGTACCTGGGACTGTCGAAATCCACCACGGCCCCTCCGTGATGCCAGGAAACGCTACTGGGAGGTGTACTTCGCACATTCACTTCGCACGTGAGGCTTATCGTGCTCCCCTTCTTCACATAGACGTCTTCCGGTCCCAGGATCGTCGCCTGAGCAGCTGTAACACACGTTAGAAACCGTACGCTTAAATATCCCGCATCCATATCCGTTTGCGCTAAATGACGGGTCGCGATCGGTCTAGAAACATCGAATCGTGCCCTTTATTGATATCGAATTCGTTTGCTTGCATGACCAAAAATTTTACAAAAGCAAGATATCTTTCTATCTATATAAGCAAGATATCTTTCTGCTTGTCTCACTCATAAAATTTTAAGCAATTATACATATAACGATATTTTATAGCTTAATATAGTTGAGGCTGTTACCATTAACATAGTTGCTACATTTTTTTAACATTAATAGAGTTACCTTGTTAAAACTTTTTGTTTCTTGTATTTATATCTATACATAAAAAATTTTGTGAATCTTTATCTTTGCAATATTATATATCTCGGAAAATTATATTACCAATTTTATCACCAAAAAAGGAATTTATGCATTACATTCGTCATTTTTTAATTCTTGAAAAAGCAACTGCGGATGTAAAAAACACGCACTTGCAATTAACATAATTAACATGTTTTGTGTCATACATATACATTATAACAGAAAGAAAATAACTTGCATTGATATAAATTTAACTAGAATTAGAATATTACATTACGTTAAGTGAAGCCTTTCGCTAGTTATTAATTAATTATTAATTTCGCTAGTCATTAATTAATATTATTTGTCCGATATCGATTTCGCACGGGGTATAAAATTTCTTCACATTACAATTGCAACAATATTGTCGATAAAATAAATCAGTATAAACAACGCATTTTCGCGTGTTAAACTTCTTATTTAAAAATTAGAATTTTAATTACAATTAACGATATTTTAAACTTAATTATTTTAATAATTATTTAATTATTTCAATCTTATGACATAATTTATAAATGAAAATAAGAGATTTCTCGGTGACTTGTATGCAATAATAAAATAAAATTGAGATAAATTAATTTGTGAAAATACTTATATGTATAGTTCGTTTAAAATCAACAATAATCTAGGATATATAAAGAAGAAAGAAACGCATAAAAATAGTAAAACATATTGGAATTTGCCATTATTAATATCAATTTTTGCACGACATGTTTCAGTTATGTTAACAGTTCAGTACTTACTTATTATTCAAATCATCGCTGCAGTTATCTTAAGAATATTATATAGAAAACATGTAAAAACATGCAAAAAACATGCAAAAAACATGCAAAATCATGAAAGGCCAACCTAAAGATAATCAAACGTTTTTCAAATTTTACGATGTAGCTTTGTATAAGTTTCGCATCGATATAAACTATTGCTAATAGCTAAAATCTACAAGTCTAAATAAGTTGAGGCCATACGAATTTTGCTCGGAAGATATTCTCATTACGTTTACATTTGGTTCTCACCATTTCAAACAAGGTTTTCGCGCGCGGTTTTACCACCGAACATTTAACGCATGGTATATTTACGACTCGCAATATTACGGCGGAAAATTAGCACGCGTTAGCGTCAGCTGTATCTGCAAAAAAAAGAATATTTGCCCGACAGTCCCGAGTGTAACGGTGCCTAAATGAAGAGCGCTGCCCGTGTTTTACCCTCCTCATGCTACGACCTCAACTCATTGGCGAACGAAACCCATCGGGTGGCTTGGCCATAAATATACAAAAAACGTTCATGCACCATTACGGCAAGTAACTAAGTTGCAAATAATACTTCTAGCAGCTAGCAAAATTCAATAGCTTGGAAAAGGAGTCTGCTCTTTGCGTGAGTCTAACCTGAGTTGAACGTCCGGTGAATGGCGTTTGGTGTGGTGATGGCAGGGACAGGGGCACTTTCTGGAATGGGAGGACAGAAAAGATATCGAGTTAATCGATTTCGTCAAGATCTATTATTTCGGGGTTGTGTGGAATTGAACTAATGTTGAAAGCACTATCAGTATATATGGACCACGTATGCCTGCGAAATATCGAGTTTAAGGAATATTGTTTCTCAACGTTGTTTCTCTGTTTCTCTTTGTCGTTCGTTTTTATACACGTAAAGCAAGATTGTGTGTCGAAATTCTCTATTCCAACATTTTAAAAATGTTTGGCCTAGTATAAGGAGTTTAAGGCAATGAAATATAACGATTACAATAAATTCCTATTTAAAATCTTTCGGATTCACGTTTAAGCGATAACCAAATTATCAAAATTAGATTAATTGATGGGCAAATAAAATATTATTATTTTTAAACATTTTTTGGATGCTTAAATATCTTGTAAATATTAATATTTATACCCTATGATTTATCTTGTTTCCGGAAAACGCGCCGAAATAAATCTTTTTGTTAGAGAAATTTTAATTGTCGAGATATTTCATTAGTATTTGTATTAAACAATCATGTATATATACATATATATATATATATATATATATATATATGCATACATATATATGTAGGTGCTTTATGTATTGAAAGACGAAATCGATAGTGTGCGCTGGTAATTAAAGTAACTGCAATGTTATGCGATTACTTGATCAGAGAAATAGATGCAACAAAGCTAATCGATACTTTAGGGTATTCCTCACGTGACAGACATGCAAGCGGAAGCATTAATCACTTTGGTCATGCTGGTGCGTATTCGAGTTGTCCAGCAGTGTCATTCCTGATCAATCAGGTGATAGACACTTATGAAAGCGTTCAGGTATTCTTTTGCCTATCGTAAATATTACGCAAAATATATTTACAACGGTATAGAGTTATTACGGGATCTAGCTTAACCCTTTCACAGTTTTTCGCATGTTTTAATAAAATTAATTAAAAGCTAAAGAAAGTTATGGTAATTTAATACATTGCCGTATACATTATAATAAAATATCTATTTAAATTTAAAAAATATTTGTAATGTAATATATTATGCATATATTGCATAACATTAAAATAAAATTTTAAAAATCTTTAGTATATTAATATATTTTAAAGTATAACTGAGTTTTCTCTTCTTTGTTTTCTCTCTTTTTCTTCTCTTGTCTCGTGATAAAACTTATTTGAAAGCTTTGTGTACTTTCTTCGAATTAAGCGATCCATGAAAGGGTTATCTGGTTATACTTCTAGAGACTTTACGACCTTGATTTTACCTTCAACTTTTAACATGAAGGCTAAATTCATTTTGGGCTCGGTGTTAACCTGGCATTCATAAACCCCGGCGTCCCGTGGTTGGACGTACTCGATCCTCAGCGTCCATTCGTCAGATGATTCGGGGTGCTTAACGGAAAATCTTGCGTCCCCCGTGTAAGCGAGGGTCGATGACGTCAGGATATGCAAATCCCTCTTGCGTATCCAGGAGATCTACAAGCAAAGTGAATGCCCGATTAGACTCCATCCGCCCGAGCTCCGACCATCGATTTGCCGATTTGAATAATTGATACGATTATCGCAATTGCATACCCATTTTCTTAGGAAAATATTATCGTACCACAGTTGCAATAAATCGCATTTAATATCGAAGAATAGTATTAAATAAGAAATATCATTTAAGAAAATCATTTTTAGCTTATATTTAGAAATTTGATAAGATTTTCTTGCCTTAGATAGTTCAATTTTGATCGAAGATATTGTTCTACATTATCATATTAGATATTTTTGGAAGGTATGTTTTGAAATTGAAACAGAGTGGCAGGAGAAGAGCGATCAGATCTAGTCGACCTCAATTCATCAGATGACGGCAATTAGTCGATAGCACGATTAATCGACTCGCGGTTAATCGGTGCCTAACTATCCATTTATTTGATCAATTATGTCGTCCGTCATTAACTCCTGATACTGCTGGTCGATTCACTTTAAAAAGTGATCACGTTCATTTCCGGCCAGTTTGGCTGTCAGTCTGTCGTTGTAGAAAATATTTCGAATTTAACAATAACTTCCGTGACCGCGTAGGCGTATAATGCGTCGACAATCGGTTCGGCTGCCCATTGTTATAATGCTTTCTGCACAAACACGCGTAATGTGTAACATTTCGTCCACGCAAACATTAAATATTGTCGCTCCGTGTCGCATATAAATATTCCGTTCCTATCGATTCCGTCGTCAATTGTTGATCGATCAAGCACGTTACATGTGATAATAACTGAATTACCACACCGTTACATCAAAATTGCAGTGTAATCTGAAATTTGTCGCAGCCTGGCGCATACATGTCAGCGTGTATGGCATTACAAATGAGGTATTACATTTTCGTGGTTTACAACATCGCCTATTAAGCGCGATAATAAACGGTTTCCGCGGTTTAACCTTTCGGATTTTGTGGATTATCACGTCATAATCGCGGTAATATCAAAAGATATGTACATGAATTATGTACATTCTACATGTTTTACTAAGAATTAAATTGTTCTAGTAGAATTGTTTTATTTTTATAATAAAATCCTACATGATGTAGAATTTTTCATTTAAAAATAAGTCGGATTTCTTTATACACTGTAAAAAAAGGAAAAGGTGAAACAATTCGAAATTAGATAAACCAAGTCAATCTCAGAATCATATATGGCAAACAAATAATATGACTGTTTCAGGAAAATTTTTGTGTTCTTTTAATATGTCGCATTTAGTTCTATAATATAATCATAAAGTATAGAATAGTTTCAATGTTGGTTGAACTTTTTTACAAAGTAACGGGAACTCAATAATTGTTGATAGTAGCAATTTCGGAATAAACTCGAGTCCTCGAGTCAAATAAACTTAAAATAAATTATCAAACAGAATAATGTAATAATTATATTTTATTTTATTTTATTAATAATTGTATTTTTTATTTTAACGCGAGAATTATGTTGACATAATATTTTAGTTTTGCATATAAAAAATGTAATTATATATATACATACATAATTCATATTCTACTTATCGAGACATAATGTACAGAATAATGCTCAGGCACATCTTTTATATTACTTCATAGAAGATCTTACTTACAAGAGCGTTTTTATTACACATGTTACGCACTTAGATGAACCTTATATATGATAGTTGAATAAACGTCTAATATTACACATTTAACTAAATTTCAGTTTCGTCAATCTTGTGTTGATTAAATTTTTTAGTAAAATTTACTACGTCAAGTTATTTATCTGACTTAATTTTTATTCATTTTAACTTGATTACAGTTTACGTGCCTAAATTTGCGCAATCCTATTTCTTTCTACCTTGAGTCTTTTTTAGTGTAATTCAATTACTATTTCACTCATCCCTCGTGTATCAAATGGAAATATATTGTCGCATAAATTGCTGAACAATTTCAATCTTTATTTCATTCAATTGTAAATTGTGCGATACCTCCCTCCTGAAGAGATGTCATATATGAATTCAATATAAAGCAGGAGTTTCCCCCAACTCGAGGGAAATTTTGCCAGCGAATCACGGCGAATCATTCTACCGAATTGTTCACATCCCTTCGGACCGACGCAACATTGGTATTGTTTAATCGATAGCAATAGCACACGTATAACGATCGGATTGGAAAAACGCATTAGGTCTCCCCGGACCCACGGGGGTAGTATTTGAGACGGCCGTTAAAGGTTGTCTCCGAGCCACCCCAACAATTATAGAAGTACGTGCCTCCGACCAGCACACCTACAAGGCGTCCTCGGCGTCCCTTGCTATCGGACTTCCAAACCCTAGCAACGGTGGATCGTTAAACGTATGTTCTTTCCGGATAGAGGATGCTCTCACCCCTTTCATTAATTATTCCCCATCGCATCCTTCTGGAAGCCACCTCGGTTTTAGAGTGACATGATCCTTCCGCGAGAAAGGGAGACATTGGATAGACGAAGTTCTGGATAAACGGTTGATAAGGGTCGATCTTCTGATCCAACGCGCTATATATGATAATCGAACTTATCCCATTTTCTATTATCGCTGTCGGGCCGCTCTTGAATTACTCACTTGGAAGATAGGATATTTCACAATTTTACATCCATCGTATGCCGATTCTTTACAGAATATTCTGATAAAATGTATGTATGTGAAGGTAAACCAATATCACATCATGTAATGTGTTATTTTTTTGCTGTAAAATATATCAAACGCTTTTCAATAATATCACACTGGTTAAAATAAAAACGGCATATATATATTTATATATATAGATGTCATAAAAAAGCCTTTAGGTAAGGTCTGCAAATGTAGCGTTTCAAAAATATTGCAAAAATTTTATTTATTGCTTTTATAATCACAGTAAACTTTATTTTTGAACTGATGTAAAACAATAATAAAAAGCAACATATGGTATTGATAAATAAGTCTCTTCGAAAAACATTGAATTAGAAATTATAAAATATATCTTTTTTAAAATTTTCAATAGATATATCAGTAATTAAATTCTGACGTTTCCAAGATTAAAAAAATGTCGCAGCGAAAATAATCTGAAACAGTAATCTCGAAAGCCGTAATTTTTCCGAGGTATTTGGGAATCCAGAGAAAGCAAGAGAGATAGAAATAGGAGGCTTTTAAATATAAATTAGAAATACACTTGCGTATCCCTGTACGTCTATTTTAACGTCCATATCACTCTTTCTCTTTCTCTCCTCCCGTGGTTATCGTTTCGCGCCTTTTATATCTACACTGAACCTCCGTCGGGGAAAATTAAATATCCTCTAGCTACTACGTTTTGCCCCTCGGGGTCAGAATCCTTCGTAACTTAGCCGCGAAAATCTTATAGTTCCGAACTCTCGACTTGCAACCGAGATTACGAGAACAGGAATATTACGTGCTCGACGTGTTATCGCGTCACTTTATTGCGGCGGTAGTTTGATAAATAAATGGGTTACATTCAGTGCATTGAATTACTTACGGTACTGCTAATGATGCTTAATTAAATATAAGATATTCGTTTTTTCTAACGATAGCAACTAACTATCGCAGCGTGTAGATATAAGAAATACACATGCCTACATCACGAATCGTGTGAATGAAATTTTAGGTTTGTCTTTTTCTTCTCTTCTTTATCTTTCTCGTTATTAGAATGGCAAAAGGAATGGAAAGAAGGAAGTGTTTTATTCGCGAATAAAAATTTAGACGTAAAACGATTCTTATAGCTTCTATTTCAGTAAAAAGCTAAATAATTAATAATAATATTAGTTAATATATTCAAATAAAGTTAATTAGAGTTGATTTAAATTTTGGAACGATTTTATAGACTCAAGTTTACGTTACGCACCATTTTACAGTTGTTCAAAACTCCGTCATAGTATCTTTCAAACGTAACTTGAAGACAGAAATCGCCTGCAAATACATAACTTTTAATCGTCTTATCGTTGAAGTCAAACTACCTAAAATTGAATTAAAATTTTCACGTGACACGTCACTAAGAACAATCGACGCAATCTGCAGCGAGATAACCAAATTCGTCCCACAATTTCCAAGCGCAAGAACACCTCGCTCTTCCTACCGCAGGCAAGAGAAATTACGAGGCAAGAAAGGACGGCGCTTGCAATGTTGCGCCAGCTTAGAAATCAGCGCGTACGAATAGTGAAAGGAACGAGACGGGCCAGCATCTCTCTCGCGTGTTCTTCTCTGGACTTTTTGCTTGTTTCCCTTACATCCTGCAGGAATATTCGGCGAGAGAAAAAGGGAGAGTGCAAGCTTACGACGAACTAGGCGGTACATAAAACATCTCCGAGCACAATTTGCCAGGCGGTAAGCAGCGTAAGCGAGCTTTCAGTGGCTTTGACCTTTCTTCGCCGTCACGAAGATCCGCCATTTTCTGCTGAGGTCAACCCGAAAGCGCTCTGGAAACGCACCCCTTTGTACAGCTATATGACCGTGCGCGCCGTTCAACGATCTCGATTTCCCTTTAATTCGCGACCGGGTAAAGGAAGCGAATTGCACGCGCATATAACTACTGAGAACGGACGCAATTTAGCGCAAGGTGGAACGTATTCAAAGCATAGCGGAATAGCCGTCGATCTTACCTCTTCTTTCTAGAGGTATTCTTTTGGTGCCACCCTCGTTTTATATAACGTCCTCCGATACGCGTGGCATTTGTTTGTCGATAATGAGATAAATGACTGAAGCTTGCTGACGATATTCAAGATGTGGAATAGAATTGTATAATAATTCGCTTCTCAAATCCCATTTTATTATTATGCAAAAATGTTCTCGCAAAATTTCTGTATTTCCTACGTATAACTTCTTTGTTTTTCAAAGTAAATAATATTCGACAACAACTGGCTAAATAGATTAATTAGAAATATTCTTACTACGTTAGCGACCACAGGTTTTTGGTTCATTTAACGAGCAGAATTTTAATAATTTTTGATGCTAATAAGCATCTATAAGATCTTCCCTTCTTTGTTTTTTTCTTTTAGTATGAGGTATTTTTCCACCCGGAAAAAATTCGTCAAAGATTTCTTTTACATTCACTGTAATCTGACGATGTAAAAAGGCTTCAGTGCAGATAAGCAAAGATGTGGATGTGTCGTATCGCGCGTGTACGAACTCGAGATAAATTCTATTTACGGGAGTCTCAATATACAAGTAGTCGCACTTTTACACAAGTTGGTCGATGTTGCTGTGTTACAGCTCGACTCTCTGCTTCTTTCTCCTGTTTTTTCGAGTTTTCGCGGGATCTCGGGACGTAGTCAGGCATGTCGATCAATTTGGCCGAGACAGTTTGTATCCGGCCGGTTTTGTCTCGGGCGCGAACTAACAGACGCACGACAATATCGACTGACACAAGTGAAATAAAAGAGGGGAAAGCAAAAAGAGGGAAAGCCGCTTCAAGACTCTGACATAATCCATTTACGCGTCAATTTTTAATGGTGCTACTGACACTTTCGTTGTGCTTTCGTACATCCGATACGTCAAGAAAAATATGCAGAGGTCTCACAATTTACGCCATTAAATTTAATGACATTGTAAATGATGGAAATGGAAACGTTGTACTTATTCCAGTATATGTATCATAGCAGTTAGTTCTTCGTAATATATAAAATTTTTATATCTAATATTATGATAAACATACTATTAAATAAAAATACATAAAGTGAATTATAATGTTCAAGAGAACATTTATTTAAGAAACGACGAAAGGTCGATGAATTCGTTACATTAATAACATTGTGCTAAGTTTGTAACAATAGTTTTCAAGTAATATTAGCAATTGCTATTAACGTATTGTAGGTAAATCGTTTCTCATCTCGCGTCTCTTCGTTCCTCAAACAGAAACTGCAAACGTGTATCAGCCGTGCGCAAATGTAACGAGAGGCACGTCACGCTAGAACGCATACGCTAGAACATTAGTGAAATCCATCCGACCAAGATTGCAGTGGTGTTGCCACATTGATCACCGCTATGACGCACTCGCGAAATTGTCAGACAGTCCGCAGCGTGCGCGAATCGTCTCGCGCGCGCAGCAACATCGGCCCGGAGGCACGCCGCGCGATTATTTTATCGCGTGGTAGCCGGTATACCGAGCGATAGAAATTGGAGGTACCAATTAGCAGGTGGTATCAATTTAATGGCCGCACGGCATCGTTCGTCATCGCTGTTAGTGCGGCGAAACGCGTTCGACACGGGCGCGTTGGGCGTTGATTATCGTCGCCGTCGTTATCGTCGTCATTACTTGAATACCCTATCGGCCGCTTCAACCCCCGACCGCTTCACCCCCCTATCACCCTTGGTCCGCTCTCTTTCTCGCCCATGCCTCTTCCGATTCTATCTAATAGCTGTTATCCTCTTCTCTCCAGCGAGAACAGCACGCGTATAATGTTCGCGTTCTCGGGATAATAAATTAAATCGAATTTCACGTGCAAACAAATTGACGCTTTATTAGGACATGTTGTTTGCGTAACGTTTTGTAACTAATTTTATCGGCAATTTCAATGTTGAATTTTCCAGAGAGGGAAAATCTGCATGTTGGCGAACAGGCTGCATTATCGACGACACGTTGATTTTGGAAAATGAAGTTTGTAATTGACACTTTGTAAACGCCTGACCGAAGGCTTGCTTGATAGACAATTTCAGTCACGTCATTATTTTGATTGGAAGTCAAGGTGAAGTACAGTAGAGGAGAAAATAAAGAGAAGAAAAACGCTGTTTGAATTTTTATCACGCATAAAAAATAGTTATTAAAATGCTGAAAAATTTAATTTCGCATTTAGAATCGCAATAAATGCGAAACTTTGCGAATTAAAAAGCGTCATTCAGGCGAGCTGTCAAAGCGAGGTGAGAGTAATGTCGGGCAATCGAACGAATTTCCGTTGCTTCGGCGAAAGACACTTAGGCGTGGCACGAATCCAAATTCTCGCGGAATCTTTCTAAAAAGGACAGAGGACGATCGGCGCCGAAACAAACGGTGCCTCTCTTTTAACGAAGTGGTTCTGGCCGAGTTGTTAGCCACTATATCTATTTCACCGTTCGATTACCGAAACCGAAATAAGGAGCGTAGGATAGGCGCGAATGAGAGATAGAAGAAAACTCAAGGGGGTTAAGTTTGGATTAGATGTGAAAAAGGAAGCGAAACGGTCTTGAAAGAAGATGTACGAGAGGTTGGGGTTGGAAGGGAAGGAGGGGAAGAGCGGTTTCGATAAAGTGTGAAAAAGAGAGCGAGAGGGAGGATTTAACGAAGCTGTTTGAGGGAGTGAGGTTGTTGAGATAGGTTCGATTAGACGTTCGTAGTAGGACTCGAGCAACGGAACACGGGAGATAAGAACAAATTGAATTAGCGAAGAGAGCAGAAAGGACGATAGCGTTTTGAAGGAAACGAAATTATGTTTGGATATTCAGAAATAAATTGAGCTAAAAGATATTGAAAAAGATGAGATCAAAGAAATAAGGAGATGGTGAGAAAGGAAGCGAATAGACAATTTCTCGGTAAGAAGAAAATTTCAATATAGATTTTACAATATAAAATAAAAGTATCTATTATAAACAGACAATAGATAAATAAATAAATTTTTTTATGATAAATCGTCTCTTTTGTAAGATAGTATTTGGGATCGCTCTCTAAATTGCTCTATTCTCTTGCCAAGATTGGAAACGGAAACTTCTGTATATGTATCACCAAGTAAAAAATTATGCATGCTTTTGTAATTCGTATGTATAAAAACTAGAACTAGTTTATAATTGTATTTAATTTTACACTTTATAATTATTGTGTATTTAATGTTTTATTAATCCTTAAAGTCGGTCTATAAAAATTATTTATTATCCATGAACGTTTTGATATATAATTTCAATTGTATTTTAGAAGTATATTCAAGAACTAAACTGGAATTACGTTTGTGTAAGAAGACAAAGGCGGAAAAACGGAAAGGAGGTCGCGAAGTATCTGGGAAACGGCTGGGTTTAGGTTAGATCCGAGTAGATGGGGAAGAAGAAAAAAGTGAAAAAGCAGACGGAGATATTGGAGGGTGAAAAGGGGTAAAATGGGGTGGTACCGGCGAACAGTCCACTCGAAGAGACGGCAGCTAATTAGTATTGGAGCTCAGTACGCCTCTTTGCAGCGCGCGGACTGCCCACCCCCGATAACACGACGGGACCGAAGGTGTTGCTAGGGGTGTCTTGGGGGTAGTTCACGTTAATGAGCCTCCGGTAACGACGCCTTTTTCCTTCGTGGCCATATATTCTGTCGAGAGGTGCGGCTCTTACCGACCTGGTGCATTCTCTCACCATTGCACTTCCACCATTCCTTCGCCGTACTGGATCATCCCTCGTACTTTATGGCGCGATCTTCCTGAGAACCGGACGAATATTCGCGCTGCCATAAAGTCGATGCGTTGGAAGATGGCGATGCCGAATAGCGTGATCATTTTATAGCAGTAAAAGACAAAACAAAAAAGACAGGAATATATCTATAAAAAAATAAAATATTTTTTATAAAGATTAAGAACATTTTTAATATTATTGGAATAAAGACTCATTGAAATTATTATTACTCCTATCATATTTACTTTTAAACTTTGCATTAATTTTTTTTTAAATAAAAAAACGCCTTTTCAAATCCCTAAGGTGGGACAAAAATAAACGCTTATCTATCTTTGCATTAATTTTATATAAAATCTAATATAATTATGCAATTAACTTTGAAAAAATGTTTAACTATACAATCGATTGTCTTTTACATTAACAACAAATATCAACAGCTATTATTTAGCTATCAAGATGTTTAATTAAATTAAATAATAATGTTTTATCGCCAGTAAATAATTAACTTGTTAATCTCTTTGTTCGACCTAACTGGCCCATTTATTGTAAAAAATAAATTAGCACAACGTTTCGACCTTCGCTTTGGGTTCTTTTCAAGTGTAAATGTCTTACTGAGTAAAATTATATGACCAACGTGCAAACATCTTTCGTGTCATGAGATGTACCAACAAAATCATTATTCCTAAAAGATGTTTGTGTGTCAAAAAATAAAAAAGTATTTTACAGAAATTAATATAAAATTTAAATGCTGTGTAGCCAATAACAGAATGTCAATTAATTAAACCAGACACACAAAATTTTTAAGTAATGTGAATTATTAAAAACCGAAAAGTGTTTCTGTCAAAAAGAATATACGTCAGGTATGAAGAAAGACAAACACAGAACTGATATTAGTTTTTAATAATTCACATTACTTAAAAATTTTGTGTGTCTGGTTTAATTAATTGACATTCTGTTATTGGCTACACAGCATTTAAATTTTATATTAATTTCTGTAAAATACTTTTTTATTTTTTGACACACAAACATCTTTTAGGAATAATGATTTATTGGTACATCTCATGACACGAAAGATGTTTGCACGTTGGTCATATAATTTTACTCAGTAAGACATTTACACTTGAAAAGGACCCAAAGCGATGGTTGAAACGTTGTGCTAAGAATTTATTTTTTACAATAAATGGGCCAGTTAGGTCGAACAAAGAGATTAACAATTTAATTAAATACTTAGCTAAAACGTAAACTTTATCGTAAAAATTGCGACAAATAAAATTTTAGAACCTATCGAAAGCTCGGAATTTTCAGCGAGCATGTCGACATCTCGCGTGCGATTCCTCGCGAAGCAATCAACGCACGCAGCCTGCGGGAAACTTTCTGGGTAGTTCCTGATAAACATGCACTGCGTCATATGTGGAATACGCTCGAAGGCGTCCGCGGCGAAACTTGCTCGACTCCCACCGGCACTTTCATATTCGCGAGCGAAATTCCGCAAAATCGCACTCGCATGCGCACGCGTACGCCGTGTAAATCTAGCGGATGGTTGCGTGCACTCGGCATGCAGCCAATAAACGGTACATGCAAATTCTGCCGAAACACTAGTACGCGGTAGAAAACTGCTGCGACTGATATACAGAACGGGAGACAGCAGGTGAGAAATGAAGAATGTAGAACGATAATAAAAATGCGGAAAAGGGGGGGTCGAGTGAAGAGCAACAGTCAAAAATTGTTGCCTCAGAAATTATGGTATAGCGTTACTGAACACCATGATCATTTTTGCGTTCTCCGTTTCGCTGTTCATCGTAAAAGTGACGGTTCTATAAAAAAGGAAATGAATAAAAAAGAAAAGGAATGAAGCATGCGAGATACATGTAAATATTTAAGCTGCACAAAATTCACGACGTGTCATAGAAAACGACTTATAGCTATAGAGTTGCTATCCGACCTCTTTTTCCCGGACATCGTCCTCTTTTTTAGGGCGTCCGGGGAAATTTTTCGAATGTGTCCCGGGGTAATTATGAATGTCTGGGGTTTAAGGTTTAAGAAAATTTCTAAATATTTTGCATTTTAGATTTAATTAACCACATCATATTTAATCACTTCATTTGTTATTTTATTGATATTTTAAAAATACCAATGGCAATATAGCACGTAGGTATAGGTACAATAAGGTAGACCAATAATAAAAAAGCAAGTAAGAGATGAATATTCTTCGCCAGTGAATAATAAACCACAGAGGAGATTTGTTTCGACACTACTGGCCAATTTTATTTTTATTTAAAATGTCACGACACTGACGTTTCGACCATGGATTTTGGTCCTTCTCAAGTGATTAAATTAAGATTAATTATATGGATCATACACAATTACACCCAATGGAAATGACAATGTTCCAACAATATGTCAACGGTTACCAGAAGACTGGTAACCGTTCGTGCGTTATGACTTACTTTCTGTGTGCGAAAAAATTTTTTGACTACCTCAATTTTATATGACGACTATTTTATAATACTTAACATTTTTATTTAACTATGACACTCTGCATATTTCTCTGGACCAAAATCCATGGTCGAAACGTCGTGACATTTTAAATTAAAATAAAATTGGCCAGTAGTGTCGAAACAAATCTCCTCTGTGGTCTAATAATAAAACTTCTTTTAAATTAAAAACATGTTTAATTTATGCATTTTACTCTCTAAGTACTATTGAAAACGAGATCTAAAATAATTAATCATTTATTATTTATTATAATCAATTTGCTAACCTATTCGTATTTTTGTATGCGTCCGGGGTTGCAAGCGAAATGTCCGAGGTTTTTGGTTTATAAGTCCTAGTTTTGAAAATTTTATTATGGCAATCCTACACTGAGAAAAAAAAGCTGTTGCTTCAATTAAAGTGTTATCACGGGGTGCCAAAAACATAAAGTAGTTCATTCAATTGTATTATTAATAGACCCAATATTTGGATTATTAAAACAATGATTGAATTATTGGTTTAAAAATGCAGACATTGGGTCTAATAATAATACAATTGAATGAACTACTTTATGTCATTGGCACCCCGTGATAACACTTTAATTGAAGCAACAGCTTTTTTTTCTCAGTGTACACAGAAAGCGACTTATAGCTAGCCAGTTTCGAAGTTAAAGAATGGACTCCACGTTCACTTCATCGTCAGCCAACGGCGGCGAGTCCACCGGATCGGCGGCGGCGTTTCCGCGCGGCCAAACAATTCGGGGGCGTCGAAAACCGTTTACTAATTTACCGCTAGAAATCGAATTAACCGCTGTGAATTTAACGTACGCGTACCACCGCCGTTATTCAAGTAATCTAATTTTTCAGTTTGGCATTTTGCTGCGCCAGCAGCGACGGCGACGGCTACGGCGACGGCGGCGGTGGCAGCTCCTCGATAGATTGCGACCGAGCGAGCTTGTCCGTACACGCACATACAGATGCGCATACGTTACTCTATAAATCGTGCATTTCCCACGAATTTTCCCCGAGATCGTACCGACCGTCACGACAAGCTTGCACGTCGGTACGTGCGCACGTATACACGTTCCCGCTGGATATATCGCCGCGCGGTGACATAGTAATGGTGGCTGCGGAGAGACGGCAAAGTAAACACGTGATCGATATTGTTTGATTTATGTGCAGCAAGAGCATCGACGGTCACTGTACGATCACGGAGTGTTTTCGGAGCCTGCATCCACGAGCGATAGTTGGGGTTGACGGGGGGAGGGTCGCGTCAATGTGGCCGGACACACCGACACGCGTCGAGAGAACGGGACCGGAACCCGCTGCCTGTTCCGAATTTCTAATTTTCGATATTGACAACCGAACGAGCCGGGCAACGTCGCATATCCCTTTTTTACCTTCCCTCCTTTTGATGTGCATTCGCTTCCTCTCGTGATTCTCGACGGCCGACGCGACGGTGTTTGTTGCTCGCGGTACGGCACGGCCGACGACGGAAATATTTGTGCTATGTAATTCGCGTGATTTGTTTACCCCGCGTAAAGTGCACTCGCCGTATCGTGTTGACAAACTGTATCGAATTGTCTACTTGGCCGGTATTGTTCGTATATTTATCGTTATTGCGTTTGTTCAGTAAACGTTACTGTTCTTTTTCTCGACCGTGCACGATGCACCCCACGCTATACCATTTACATCAATTTATGTTTCGCATTCTATATTGAATATCTTGGATAGTTTATGGAAGATCTCTCTCTTAAATGAAAAAGGATTAAACTTTTAGAAGTCCACATACCTGGATGATACTGAAAATTTAAAGATGTTGCAGAGGATCGACGAATTTTAGATTTCATACATATTTGCTCTCAAAAACTTGAACTTTATCGACATTTTTATCGCCGGAAACGTCAATATTGTATAAATAATGCATTCTTACATTTATTTATAATATACATATATAAATAAAATATCAGTGGCCACCCATATTGGAATTTAAACATTCAAGCATACATATTATATATTTCTCATATGTTGGACTTCTCTCTCTCACTTTTCTCTTCTCTTCTCTTCGTTCTTCTCTGTACAGAAAATAATTCATATATATTACATCTCTGATAATTACTAGAATCGTTTGTATATATTTCTTCTATTTAAACTTCACGATTAAATTTTTCACATATATGGCCAGTACAAATAGATGACTATCCGTAAAATGGTTATTCAAAGGCTCTCCGAGTGTTCTCTTCTCAGGCGAGGCAGTCGACCGTGACTTCACGTAAATCGCTCTTTCTTCCGCGCACCTTGCAACGGAAGTCGAGGCTGGGTGATTTCTCATCCTGGATGAAGAGTAACGCGCATCGGGCTTCCGGTCGCTCAAGCGCACCGGTAAACACGCGCTCGTGCGCCGGAAGTTCTTGGCCCCGTCTTCTTAGCGCCGTAGGAAATTAAATGATCGATATTAATACATCATGCGGTAGATACGTATCGAGTCCGTGACGTAATTGCGGAGCGGAATACGTTGTATTCGGGCGCCGCGATGCAACCAGATTTCATCCGCGGTCCCATTACATTGAATTTCACGTCCGCCTTGTACGTGACATCTACATCATCCGATGATTTATGTAACGCTACGTGATGCATTATTTATTGAGCCCTTAAGCAACAAAGATGCGATCGACCACGCGTCGAATTATTGGTCACGTAGTAATAGCTGCGATTCCTTTAATTGATCCTTCTTTGTAAGTTTATCTTTTTAATATATTTCCCTCTCAAATGTGTAGCAGATTTTTAATAATTGTATAATTGATTATATTTGATAAAAATTAACAAATGACATAATACTGTTCAATTTACTTTAACTGTTATATATTTATATTTAAAAGTTTAATAGAAAGCATAAAAAAGAGGTAGAATTTTCCTTTTTGTTTCATGGAAATATTTTATACAATCTATATCAAAATATAAAATGTAAAATTTATTATTACTATTTCAAATATAACATGAACGTCGAACAGCATAAAAGGCACTACAATCCTATCTTCATCAACAGATTCATACTTCATCACAGCAAGAAAATGTTCGGTTGACAATTATTTTTGTAAGTAGTTAAGATATTACTAGAAAATTGCACAATAAGGTAAACAGCGTTATGTTACTCTTCATCTAAGATAGGATAACTTTCTGCCGGCCCATTGCGGATGCAGAGAAAAAAGCAGCAAAGAAAGTAATTTACCTAAATTACAGCGATGAAAAGTGGCGGCGAAACTTACGGATGAGACGTCTACGACATGCCAGTAATTTGACAGACTAACACGCTGAAACTTACGCGAGCTCTGCTCAGCAGAGAGTGAGTTCGCGTTTTTCGTTTTATTTTTGCCTTATTTTCTTCGCTAGATGCAACGTGCTATTTCGTCGTTTTCATTAATTTGTGTCTTCCGCTCGACCACCAGGATCGTTGCTTTGAAAAATCGTCGTTTCGAAAAATCCAAAAATTATTTTGAATTTACGATATCACGAATAAATCGCAGAAACAGTAGGAAATCCTATCTGTTGAATTATTTTAATGCGCATAGGATTGCATTGTCATGATGAACGCCTCCAAGCGTAGCCCGAAAAATTCTTCGAGCTAAGGAAATATATTTGTCCAAGAGAGAAAACTTGATGAAGTCTACCAGGTATAGGCCGTTCTCCGCTTAGCTGAGAGGCTGGATTTATTATTCCATTCTCAATCTTGACGTTATAAATTTATATCACGCGCGTATCGCGCGACTAAATCGAAATCCAAAGATGATACGTCCACGCTTGGCAGCATCGCTCTTCCTCCTACGAAAGGACCTCTCAGTAAAGGATGATCGAAACGATAGTGCAGCCGAGACGCGCGGAATAAAAGGAAACGTAGATGTCTGCGATAGAAAAAGATATGGACTGCTTTATACACTTCAAATGCAACTTTGATTTTTCTCGTCGGTGTAAAATGGATGAAAATGGATGATAGAAGAAACGAGAAAATGATAAAGCGTGCATTTAAAACAGCTCTCTTGATCAAATAATAAGTATAGATCTCTGTCCTGCCTTTAATTTCATATCACATAACAGCATGTCTCTTTATACTAGTCGAGCAATCAGTTCGCTTTGTTATAGCACAAAAGTGAAAATATGGTTAACGGAAAAGTTATGTGTTTGACCACAAGATAGAAATAATCTAACAAGGGAACATTCCGCCGTGTTCCGCAGGAACGCCCCTGCTAGGATCGTATTGTCCAATATTTTTTTATGTAGTACTTGCATGAAAATCCATTTTTACAAGTATATATTTAACTTTTAGTTCATCAAAAATAATTTTTTATAGTTTATTTAAATAAAAATGTAGTTTTTTCTCAATAAAGAAATATTCATTATACCGCCATTTTTTTTAACGAAAAGATAGAGGCTGTAACTTGCAGAATATGTTATTGGCATCACCTATAACATTTCTGCGTAGGTTTTGAATCGAAAACGGCAGAACACTTGGGAATGTTCCTTTGTAAGATGTATTCCAACGTTTGGCAAAGTAAATACACATCTGTATGAATTTATATATTATTAATAACTTTGAACAACAATTTCCTATTTCATTTTTTTTCCTGTATCTTCGATTCATGATCATTGTATCAAATTTTTTGTGTAAAAGCTGTCTAAAATCAAGGAGAAACTATATAAAACGCTATTATATTTATATATATTTTTCAATTTGCAACGTAGGCGCATTTATACATCCGATTGTTAATCCTCATAGACGTGAACTTTTATCTGAAATCCATCAATATCCTGGCGTTCGTATGACGAATCCGATTTAATGTTCCACTTTACTCACGATTAGTTGACTTATAGGTGTAGAAATTATTTGCACGTTGACTGTCGCAGTCTGTTTGCACATGTCTACGAGTTAAACAGACGAATGTATAGATCAGAGCGTTCGACGCGCGTGTCGAATGCGAAACATAACACCACGATGTAAAATGAAACTAATCGCGTATACTCGATAGAGGTCTGTACACATTTGTTTAATATAATTAATGAATGTATTGTCGAGATAGAATAAACTAGAGGGCACAGGAACGGGATCGACGTGCAAGTTCAAAGGGATCGGGTTATTTCATTATTTGTGAATTTCATGCTGCGCCAGAATAAAGGTCGACGCAGCGAGAAATATCCGGAACGATCGAATAAATTGAATTCCTTTTGACATTTGGTCCTAATAATCGCTTATTGTTCCACGTTTATTTCCCGCCATATTTCTACAAATATATGTATGTAACAAGATATATGTATGTTTAAGGACGATATTGGTCATATTCTCCGGCAGATGAAGGAGACACTGGAAAGGGATGAGAAATGCTCTAGTTTACCTTATACGGCCGTGTACGAGCGCTTTTGGGATTAAGGGTGAGTAGTAGTATGTCGTATAGTGCGATGTATGAGTAGACGTGTAGGCTTCAATAACGCGTAGGTAAGCAGTTAATTAACCTTTAAACTGCCTAGAATAATCGATTCCATTAAGAAGCACTTGTGAAACTAGATATTGAAGCGTCGTACACGATCTGATCGTTTTACAGTGACGAAATATTTTTAATGTAAATCATTTACATTACGTTCAAGATTTCTTTTCTTATTACAGTGCTAATTTGTTAATTTTATTTTAATGGACATGACCAAAATGAAAAATATTCTATTGGGTCAAACTAATTCGACTTTTCGATTTTATTTTCTAGGAATCGGTTGTAAATCTTGATTGTAACTTTACCTTTCCTCAATTATCTTGCCATCAAGTATCGGGGAGTATCAATTGATTTACGAGAGGGGAAGATATAGTAGAGCAGTGCGTAAAGAATAATGGTCGGCCACGTGTACACTTTAGATAGGGTTAGTGTGATCTCCGAGTGAGTCGTGGCTGCGGAAAGAACCGGCATGAAGGCGCGGCGACGTTGCTTTAGGATTAAAATAAATCCTAATCTGGGGCGGGTCGTAAAGTCAAGAGGGTGAGTCCACCCCACAGGCCGGAGACGGGAAGGGAGTAGCGAGAGGCGCGGTCGAGAGCAAAGGAAGAAAGACAAGGGGAGGAAATAAAAGGAATCTGTGTGGAACGTCGGACGAGAAAATGTTACTCGAGATACACTAACTTCCTGCTTCAGTTCCACCATTTCCAAGATCTCCGACGTCTAGCTGTTGTATAGATATTAGTCCCTCGTGAGGTGAACGGTTGTAAATTTTCGAGGACACTCGGTGTATATATTCGAGTCATACGGAGGCCGCGAAGATTGTGCCCTGCTGTATATGCGCCAGAGATTCAGAGGCGTATAGCAAATGCACTGGGTGGATTTGATGGCCGAGGAGATAGAACGTTATAACGTTGCTCCTGTCCTCGAGACTCGACGCGGTGGTGTTAATGGATTGTGATAAAAACAAATAGTTGTAATATAATAAAATTATATTTATATCAAAGAAACGAGCAAATTACGATAAAAATATTCTATTTGTTAATAGAATAAGCAAATAATAATAAAATAAATATATAATGTAATAAATGATAAAGAAATGTAAAATTGTTGCTATTTCAGATTAACTAGTATATTAGAAAATTAATTCAAAATTCTGAAATATTAATATCTTCTTTGAATGAACATGTATCATATGTTTCTTTTTAAATCAATCAATCTAGCAATAAGAGAAAAAAAGGTGTCCCTTTAATCGCAATGTGAGCTACATATTTCTGTGTAATTACACTTTATATACTACACAATATTTCTAATTAATTTCGATTGAGGCTTACGTTCGTTGTGCAAAGTAAAGAAAATTCAGCGATATATCATTCTGTGTTGTCGACATGTTTGCGGTATTTCGTCACACAAGCAGGTACGGAAAGTCATGTTTGCATATGCACGACATTTTGGAAGAGACAAAATATTCATAAGTAATTAGTCATACACTAATTTCCTTCTCCACTTCTTCCTGCCTACTTCCCAAGGTCTTTATAGCGGTGCAAACGTGCATTAATCTTTGATGGTGTAGAGGATTATGAATTTCTAGATGCAGGTTGAACTTCGTATGAAGCAAATGTTCCTGGCGCAGTGACCAGATGTTATCGCCAGGTCCTCTCTTTTGTAAGGGATATAGAAAAACGAGTCACGTATTCACGAGACCTCGAAAAAGAGAAAATATTCATATGCGTAATGCGCTATGAATCTTTAAACAGACGCGCGATAAGAGCACCTGTTTGAAATCATGACTATTGATAATAAAGAGGCGCTTTATTATTTTGCGAATTGCGACATTTTAATTATATTAAAAGCAATAGACACTTTTAAAATACTTTAATCTTTAAATTCCTGTATTCACCATTCCTTTTAAAATTATTGTTAATTGAGAAAGACGAATGATAAAGTTATAGTTAATCAATTATGTATTAATTAAAATTATTAATTATTTTTTTGCCAATTAATGTATCTTAGATAATTTAAATGAAGCCAGCACATTTATAAATTTTGATGCTGTAAATCTATTAAACCTTATTATTTTGTAGAGATATTTTAAATCTTTATATAATTTCTTATAACTAATCTAACTAAAAAAAATATTGCAAAGCTTCAAAATAATCTTTTCAGAAGGAATTAAAGATAATCTTAAAGATAATCTTAAAAAAATTTGTTTTTTCATATAGTTTTCTTCTCATAATTTTTAAAATTAATTATCTCCATCTTACAACGAACTAATATGCTATGTGACATTTCTCGGTCCAGGTTTCGTGAAGAAGTATTTAAAGAGTTGCTTATTTCTCGGACATATCATTTCGGAAACTGCATTCGCGGCAAACAAGAGCCACATTCTTTCGCGCGGATGCACGCCAGAAGCAGGACCACCGGAAGCGGCCGAAATGCACTAAGCAAATACACAGTCGCACGCGGTCCCCATGGCAGTGGTGGAAGCTTGTAGCTCATCCGCGTGCCGCTGTACATTACACGGGTTCTCGGCTGTAGCGGGGTTAGTAATGGTCGAGCACAAGGCAAACAAAGTATAGCCTTGCCCGTTGGTGGCGGTTCCGGGGGTTGGATTTGGTTCAGGGATGTTGGATTACGGTTAGCACACACGCGGAGCCAGCGAGGTCGAGTGTCGTATGATATGATATGTCGGCCTCCGTGGCCAAGTATCTTGCAAAAGTGCATCGCGAAAGTACTCCCTAAAAATAAACATCGCTCCGCAAACGTGCCGCGTCAGTGATCGACCGAATCGTTGAATTCTTCACGGCAGTTTGAAAATTCTCTTTTTAAAGCCGTCGCTATCTAAAGTCGGTCTTCTCTTGCATAGCGAAGAAAAAACGAGGTAATTTCGAATTAAGAGAGCGACAGAGAGTTCTTTCATTGGTTCGCGTGGAAATTACTTTCTGGACTTTCAAGCCGAATTGAATAAGTAGAAAGCGATCTTACAATAGTGACTATTTTACGTTAGTATTTGACGGACGATATTGCCCCCTACGTTTAGAAATAACTCCAGTCTGTTTTTTTAAGACAGTTAAAAGCTTGGCTTCTTAAGCAGATCTTTTTAAAATAGACTACTGTAATATTTTTAAGAGAATATATTTTTATAAAATTACATTATTTGCTCTATTTTATCAAAAGTAAGGTTAGTTGATAAAAAAGTAAATATAAGTTGGTAAATTTAATGCAAATAAGCATTATTTATTACAAGCGACAAGTTTAGGTGAAATAATACATTATTATTATACATTTTACGTAAATGGCAATGCAAATGCATTTAATATTTTATCAAGCTGCAAGTTCAGTTGTTAGATATATCAAAAAATATGTCGGAAAGTGCTACGTCAAAATATCGATTTTTAGTTTTTCTTAAGCAATTTCCTTTTGCATCTTGGCCGCTCTTAATTATCTCTGCGAAACGAGTAACATAAAGGCGATTTTCAAGATTATCATAAACCTTAATTCTACCTCTTGTTGCTAATACTTTTAAACAAGGGAACTCATTACGGTAAATTCTTTTCGAGAGAATGAAAAAACTTGCTTACTCGCAATTATTCGATAAAAATTGGATCTCTTTTTATAAACGCTGTTTGGGCGGTTTTGTTGAAAAAAAAAGACTCTTGGACCAACAAACAATCGCCCATTATAAATGATGACTTTATAATCGTCCCAGCGGCTCAAACAAATCAATCGCTGGTGAAATCCCTCTGTTTCTGTACCCAGCCAAGCAATCGCTGATTATATTTTTCTGCTCCGAATAGCACCGCTAACTACGCTCTCGGTTGGCTGGTATTTTGCGCGAGTTATTTCGGCGATAAATTTTCCTGCAAATGCACATCGCCCGATATTATTTACGTACAAAAGTTACGATAAATATATATCCTAAACAGCATTCCTTTTCACAGCTATTTAAATAAGCTAGATAATAACGACGTTGATAATATTAATGATAATATTAATACTTAGATAATAAAAATAAATGTGTTAATAGGCAGATAATCTTTTTTAGAATAAACACATGATAATTTTAGAGAAGAGGATGTTATGATGTAGATAGATCAAACGTAAGATAAATAATTTAAAAATTTCGAAGCTTTTTAGAATCCCTTTTTCTTCCACAATTTTAATTTTATGTCCTTTATTGGATTAAAATGAATAATTAAGTTATTATTTAAAATCTTTCATTAAATCAGAGTATTTTTGCACACAAACGTGATGTGCACATGACATATTTACTACGTATCAAAATCCTGAAATCATTATAGATATAATTTTATTCGAAGGTACTGTATGTTATGAAATCAATATATGTTAAACTTCATATGAAAATCTCAAAGATGGAGTGATTCAACGATTGCTTCTACTATTTCATCTTCTAGCATTGTGCCGATAGCATAATGGCCTCGAGTGGAAAATCAGAGGAGCTAATAAAAAGTCTGTTACAAGGAAGATGAACGACAATGGTGACGAACCAAATACAGATTCCATAGAGCTAGTAAGACTTCTCTTTCTATATTTTTCGATCATCCTCTGTATTACTTCTCTATGCTACCATTCAGGTCATCGACCTCACAAGCTGCAGCCACGACAAAGACAGCTTTTGGCCCCAGCGGAAACGAATCCTTTGGACGCGGGTCTAAGATTGCCCACTAATAATTATTGCGACGGCTTTCTTTTGGAAATCATCGATCTGTGAGTGCAACAAATGAAAAACTCGGGGCGTGGAATCGCCGCGAAGGAAATGAGGTCAGAAGAAGTAGAAACGACTGAATATCTCTTAGACATTGATTCGTGCTTTCAATACAAGAATATTACAAGTGAAAAAAAGCTTATCATCTTCAATTATCTATATAACAATAATGTACTACTGCATTTATGTTTAGCTTTACTGACATTTCAATTAATGCAAAAGTAAAAAGTTACCGAAAGAGTTAAAAAAAAGAAGAAAAAGGAATAATTCGCAATTGCAATTGCAGCTTGCGATACGCTGGTTGAAATTCGACGCAAAAGTGGACTCACTCAAGCAATTTAAATTGTAATCCTCATAGAATCCTATGACGAATGAGAAGACAATGTCGCCAAACATGATTATAGTAATAATACGAGGTCGCGTATAATTATCCGGTCAGATAATAATAGTTCCAGGTCAGCACGTTTACTCGAGCTTCACTTTGAAAAGCTTTGTGCCCAGCTGTGCCATGCCCGAGCGGTCAGACGACAGGGATCCACTAATAGGCCTTCAAGAGCAGGAACGCGATTCCAGAAAGCCCTAACAACGAACGCGATTTATCCTTCATCCTCTGTACTCGCTCACCTTTATTCCGGATTTCCGGGATTTCCGAATATGTCTTTCCTGAGCTACGTGGCGATCAATCGACGAAATGAGGATTTCAGCGATCTAATACCGCTCCTCTAATCGTGCAGAAGGTTTCTCTGCGCGCATCAGTCTTGACTTAGTGAGACTAATGACTGCATTAGTTGCGTCACCTGTATCGACAAAATTGCATAAAATTAGGTATTAATGATGCAAAAATTGAATAATTACGCGTTACGATGATTTCTGTAAAAAAATATTTATACAATAAAGATAGTTAGGTATTAATACTTTAGAATATTAATAATAACATAATTGGCAAATTAATTATTTCTTGACTAATTGTAAGTAAATATTATAATTATACAAGAAAGTCCTCTAATTTTTAAATTTAAGAATAAAAATAGAAAGAGCAATATATATTAAGACAAAACGACTTGATTAGAATTTAAAATAATCTCTGTGTAATGACGTAAAAATTTATCAAAATTCCTACATTAGATAAATCTAGAAACATTATCTTTAATTAAAAAATAGCATTATCATTGTAAGTTATTTAGTAGTTTACCCTAGTTAGGATGAATATAGCTTGTCATTATGAATTACGTTGGAAATCATTAGTCTGACGTAATTTGTTTTAAATTATCAAGATAGAAGACGAGAAGGCGGTGGACAAAACGAAGTCTGTGCGAAGGATCTAATTGGCCCTTGATGGCATCAGCATTGATCTGAGTTAAGAATCACAGACGCGCCGTGGAATTCGAATAATTCTTACGATGACCGCGTCGAGAAGGGACGAATAACGGTAGAAAACGCCGACGACGAAAGAAATTAATTTAACCCCTCACGCGCGGGGGCTGTAAAAAAATGCCCGTGAAATTGGAATTAATCCTACCTCTCGTTATTACAAAGAGCTCTCTTTGAACTCAGGGCCGTGGGATTATTCATAAAAATATTCATAACCGACTTTTGCGAACCGAACTTGTTCTATGTAATCATATCAAATGTTGCTAATATTTTTAGATTTCGCGCGAATTATTCTCTCGCGATACGTCGCGCTTCCCAACTTGTCGTCTCTCTCGTTATTCGCGATGCTTTCCAGTTTCCGCGTTCGCAATCGCGTAAAAGCCAAAGTCAAGGCAGTTTCCGGACTCGTCTTCCCGATAATCCGCCCTCGCGGTTCGGAGTAGACGTCTCCCGGAGCGTGTAATTTCCGCACGTAACCGCACACGGGATACGCACACGGTATGACGCGCATTATTGTGTGAATGCGCCTTTTATGTAACAGGCAACCCCTGGCGCGGCTTTCAACCCCTTTCAGTCAGCCGAGACGGCGGCGACGACGATGACGACGACGGCAACGATGACACGAAGACGACGACACCACCACTGACGAGATACACGTCCGCCAAAGTCGCAGTCGACGTCTCGCATTCCGCAAGCTCGTGGAAAGGCGGGCAGGGTTCTCGTCGTGGTTTCTTCTTTTGTCTGCCTGCAATTACGGCGCTTCTATTGAAAACAACTGCCACCGCACCGTGATGCTCGCCATGATTGTTATGCATGAGGGTTTCTCGTGTCGAAGGGTGCGACGTAGTCGGAATGATTTTCGGTGTAATTTTGCACATTCCTTCTTCCCTCCTTCAGTTTGCAAACTACCGCACGCGATTTGCCAACGTATAAGAATATATCAATTCCGTCCATCGCTTCGTGTGAAGAAAATTAGAACAATTTACACGAGTTCGTATTTTTCCAACTATAATTAGAAATAAGAAATTTTCTAATTGTATTATCTATTTTTATTATATTTCGTAATTGCGATATTATTTATCGTACAAACCCGGTAATCTTTTTCCTCCCGTAAAGTTCCGGAAAATTTTGCTTTTCTACTTCACAACTTAGGCAAGCGAACTTGTGCCTCTCCTCGCACGATGAAATCATAATTTATTAAGTACGGTCCGTTATTATATATTTATGCAAACAGTGTCGAATTTTGCATTGTAAACGAAAATCTTCATTTTGCGATATCTTCTTTGTCAAACTTTAAAAGACTGCACTGCTTATGAGATATTTCAAAATAAGAATAATTTTATGTGCGAAAAAGAGAGTTTCTTTCATCACCATTATCTTCGAGTTTTCAAGATAATGTCTTAATCTACATGGTAATGACGCACGCAATTTTTTAAGCAAAGAGATACTAGAAAAAATAAGTAATAGATACGATGCAGTGTTTATTCAATACCAGTCGATAGCTGCGTATACTTTGCCGTGACTTTTATAATGTCGTGCTCCTTGCATTTCCTCTCCAAGCGATTGAACCGGGCATTCGGTTGTGCGACGGCTTTTAGAGATCAAAGCGAGAGAACGTATTGGAAAATGTTAGATGTCACGCTCGATACAATCTGTGTATCCTTTGCCGTACGTTGCGTCTCTTGTATGCAGAGAATTTTTAGTCGGAAAATCACCGATTAGTTAAAAAAAATTGGGTCATGCAAGTTGTCGAATTAATGCGAAGTTAGGCTTAGCTCGCATTGTCCGACTTTTGCCACTGACTATATCTATTCTTGTATATTACTTTCCATGTGAAGAGCCGTCTAGTTTAAAAGTATTAAAAGATAAGCAAATATGCATAGTAAAGCAGCATTTTAGTTTAAAAGGCACTTTATCATAAAATGAAATTTTTTTCTAGATAAAAGAATTTTCTTGTGTGCTGTGTATGCAAGATTACAATACATAGTTTTAGTTAGTATTTGATATTACATAATATAACTAGGTAATAAACTTATAGTTTACAATATTCTGGTTATAATCCTATTAATTGTGATGTAACAAAGTTTTTATCACTATTTTCAAAGATTTTTACAATTCTTTATTAAATTCTTAATTAAATTTTGATAAAATAAATTAAAATATTGATATAAACTTTGTTACAACGCAATTATATTATAATTAAAATTTATTTAATCAAGAAATTATCAAAGAAAGAAAGATCATTTAAAGGTAAGGTCGAAACTCTTAAAATTTAGAATCAAGAAGCGTGAATGCAATTTTTTAAAGTTATATACATTGTATTCTTGTTTCATATTTAGGTTACTGAGTTTGTAAACAATCCCCAAGGGCTCTCGATTGTCGACGCACCCTGCCAACCGATTACACAACGATAAATCAATGTTAGATTCGCGCTTCCAGTCTCTTTGTCACGATAAACTGTCTCAGTATTTGATACACAAAGCCTAGGACAACAAACGGCTGACGTACTCATTCAAGGATTGAACAAGCGAAACACACGAAAGCAAGCAACCTAAGGTAAGATAATATAATTAATACTTGAATATGTCTGTTATGTAATATGTTCAATATTTTTAAAAGCAAGGAAAAGTGTATTCAGAAATATATATATATATATATATATATATATATATATGCTTATATACAAATAATTACAAAATTACATACAGACGAGTGCTTAAAAGAGATGAATATGAAAAGAAATGAAGATATCTTTTATATAAAATAAATATTGCAATAATAAAAGCAATAGCAAAAAGGGCAATATTACACCAAATATAGAAGGAAAAGACATATTTTGCTGGAAACATTCTCATAATCGTTGTGATATGTGTATGTCTTCGTTGGAAATTATTTTCATGCCGTAGGCAGTGCTCTGCCTAACCATCATCGCTTTTAATGACTGCCGCGTCTGCAAAAATGAGTGTATGCCAAGAATACATGTATGTGTAAGAAAGATTCCCCTTTGAAGCCTTCAATCGATTTCGTGCGCCTTGTTCACAGATTTATTGTCACCCTTTTCAACTGATTTTCAACTCTTTACCGATCCGTTTTTTTTCTTTACTTATTGTTCATTGTTTTAATTTGAAGCAACAGTAAAAAAAATCAAAATGATCTATAGAATTTTATCATATCCCGACAGATTTTTTCTTTGAAAGCACTTTATTATATTTCTCTTGCTTATTTGTATTAGTTTCTTCGTTGTTAAATAAAAGAACCTTACAAAGCCTTTGTAGGTATAAATCTTTTATTACACAGCGTCTTATAAAAATTTATAGAAGATAAATAAGAGACCAACGTCTCTTATAATTACAGATTAATTATCGATGTCGATACAATTATAATTTCAACATTAATATATTTAGAATGTATGATTTCGATCATCATCACCCTGCTCTGGCGTTTTATTTGTCATTATTTTCCGTCTGACCGGGAATTCCCGAGGATCTTCGTTTTCTCAAACCGTTGGAGCCGCCGTAACCGATTCCACATGGTGTAACTTCGGAAGATTTAGGAGAGGTCGGGCTCTCATTTGGCAGCCAATTACAATGCCACCGGCAATAGCGACGAATCCAGTGGCGGAACTGCGCTCCGGGTACGGTGGTCGAATTGGTACCAATAGCGGTGGAGGCGTGCGGTTTGGGACAACCCTGTAGCTCATCCGAGCTTCACCCCCTTCACCCTCCGGTTCCTCTCTCGTACCATCTCTCATTGCCACTTGAGCTTCTCTCTTCTTGTTCAGGACTGTGCTTCTCAAGGGTTTATGCCCGGGATACTCGAAAGACATAGTAGGTAGGCATTAGAACAATAGTAATATCTGCATGATTGCATGCGTAATTGAAATACCATAAACCATTAGCCGGATCCTCGGTAAGCTTCAATACCGTAGGAATTATTGGGTATATATATACATATATATATATATAGATATCACCGGTTCTTAATGTCATCTCGCAGTTTACGATTCCAAGAAGTTGACCTCCTTACGTTCTATCCGGCGACGAGAGTCGCGCGATCACGTCGCATTCATAATAGCGCTGTAAAATAAATTTGGGACGCCGTAAAGAGAGCCGTCCGTATAACCGCCTGCGGAACTGAAGGTGGAGAGACAAGTGTGAATGTGCTTTCATTACTTCACAGGGAACTAATAAATCATGACGAACAATTTGATGTCAAAATACCTTATGGCTGACTTGGCTTCTGAATAAGAAGCGGGAGCATGGATTTTAATATAATGTATGATAACATAGTGATATAAGCTCTCCTCGTTTCTCATTTTTTACATTCAAATTAACAAATCCAATTTGATCAATCTTTAATCTGCACGATCGTTCTATTATTATCGCGGTTTAACTGTCAGTGATGAAACCCGTTCGAAAGCGATTGTCATCTTTCTACAACAGATCGTAGTAAGGTTTCTCGGTATCTCGCTGCAACAAGCATTACAACTATTATAACAAACGCGACGTCGTTTCCGCGAGGTAACGAGTAACTTTCAGAATCAAAGTTGAAGCGTTCCAATCTACGATGCTCTCCAGATTCGCCCGACATCCACCCTCCGTCCATCTCGCCCGATGAGTTGTCCGCCGCTCCACAAGATACCAAGAAAATTGTCTTTCCCTGGAAGTCCCTCTATTAAATTCTCGTGGTTCGACGGCGGGCGTCTTTCGTCGTCGGTGGATAAACGAGGTCGAGCGCGTTGCCGTTCCGACTTCCTGTCGAGCGATTCTCGAGTTCCTTCTTTCTCGGCCGAACGGCTTCTTTCCCGTTTTACGACGCCGGAGATTTTGACCAATCGCTATTGGTCCGAATGGCAGTGAGTGCTATGTGAAAGTTATGAAGCAACTGTTGTTCGCTATTTTTTCTCGATCTCGTCTGCTACAGCCATTTAGTGTAAGACACCTGTGTGAAGTTGTCAAAAAATCAAAAATTTTCTTTTTGCAAACGTTTGCCCACGAATGCCCCGTTGAAATTTTTATTTGCCCCCCTCTAGTTCAAAAGTTATAAGCAATTCAATTTTGGGGGGGGGGCAACTTTACACCTGTCTCTTATACACATCTAGATGTGTATAAGAGACAGACTTCACACTGGCCCCCCAATGTTGAAAAATCAAAAATTTTCTTTTTGCAAACGTTTGCCCATCGTTTGCCCACGAATGCCCCGTTGAAATTTTTATTTGCCCCCCTCTAGTTCAAAAGTTATAAGCAATTTAATTTGGGGGGGGGTCAACTTCACACTGGCCCCCCAATGTTGAAAAATCAAAATTTTTCTTTTTGCAAACGTTTGCCCACGAATGCCCCGTTGGAATTTTTGTTTGCCCCCCTCTAGTTCAAAAGTTATAAGTAATTCAATTTTGGGGGAGGGGGCAACTTCACACTGGCCCCCCCAATTTTTGTCTATGATGTCTAAAAGTGTAAATGCGCAATAAGTGATTTATTTTATTTTATCATAGATAGCTAATAATTTATAAATACTTCAACTAACCCTTATACATATATTACATATAATTTAAAACAGAAAACGTTCACACTACTTTGTGACCAACAAACTTAATATTATTTATATCTTTCCCGTCATTGTGTAATAAATAAAGTTGAGTGAGCGCGTAATGTACAAGTTTCCAAGACGCAGACGTAATTAGAAGCTTTTACAACCTCAACGTTAAATGCATATGTTGAGTAAGAGCTCTGCTAATGGTCGTTATAATGCTGTTCTAAGTTATTACTCTATAGGAAACTCGGCTGAGCCATAAAATTTTCTACTCTGCCGTAACGCACTGCGTTATAACGTTATAGCATTATAGTGCGCAAACAGAGCGTAATACGTTAGGTATTATACTTATTTTCAACTTCGTGATTGAGATACATATATCGTGATAAAACTATAAGCAGCATATTCTAACAAACCAACACTTTTCTGTAAAGGATTTAGGTACACTTTATCAGCATTAAATATCTCTAGAATATTTAATATAAACCTGATATTGCTCATTTATTCCATTTTACTATTTTACATGCGAATTGCACTGTATTTTTGAAACTGTTACGCAGTCACTTCGTGCTGCAAAGGCAAATCGATATTCGCCATGGACCTATTGCCGGAAAGCTTACGATGCGAAATCGAAATACTGAAAGGACGCGCGTTTCATTCAAATTTTTTTCCCGCTATATATCGCGTGTCTTTTTAGAATAAATCAATATTTAATCTGCTGACCGCGGGCTACGCGCTTTGCGCGTCCAAATTATTTTGTTGGCTTTAGCGCGCCGTGTGAAAATTGCGCGCGTGTAAAGCTCGTTACGTGGATGCCGCTATTTCCGCATCGTCATTCGGTATATTTGCCGCGCGAAACGCTATTTCGATTTTCGCCGTAAAATTGTAATGCTTTGTCGTGGTCGGCGAATTAAATAAATATTAGAGCGCGACGATATGAAAATATTGAAAAAGCGATGAAATGACATGAGCTTCGAAATTGAAGAGACATTACCTATGCTAAATACACGTTACGGACTTGCGAGCAAAATCCGTAAACGCGAAAGTTATCATCAGCAAATCGTTCATGGCGCACGCGAGATTGGACGGGAAATATTTTTCACACATGAGCAAACAATTCCATCGCCATATACGGTCACATACGTCAGCAACAGCACACTTCGGCAGCGCGCGATTACAGATTACACATGCGGTAAGCATATTTCATCTCTGCCACGGTCCGGAACAAGCGGGATTTTTCTCAGCCGAGGACAGCCGCGAATCACGCGGTTGATACGGAAGGGTGCAATTATTTCGAATAATGTCTCTCTCTCTCTCTCTCTCTCTCTCTCTCTCTCTCTCTCTCTCTCTCTCTCTCTCTCTTTCTCTCTCCCAGAAAGCGCGCATTATCAGCGCGAAAGCGCGACACAAAGACCAGCTGAGACAAGAATCGTCGTAAATCACCGGCGGCGCGGTTCGAACAAAACCAGCAATGCGTATTTCGCAGAACGAGTTGAGAGATAAGACATGAGAAACGCCGCGGAGTCTGGGAAAAAGAGAGCGAGAGATACACGCGACAAAGGAGAGAGAAATGTTCGCGTCTTTCAGCGACATCGGCGTCGCAAGTCGTAGATACGCAGCGAGGGAAATGGGGGTTGGGGTGGAAGTAAAGGGATGAAAAGGAGGTGCGAATCATAACCGATTGTCCTTTGTTTTCAGCGCTTTGTTTTTACGCGTTTCTCGCACTCGCGGTGGCCATTTGTTCGTCCCGCTACGACTGCGCCCCTCGTTTAGGGACGGAATTGGCTCGCTTTCTCTCTTTCACCCCGCTGTCTTTTGGGATGTTGACGAGCTGAATGCCAAGGAGACGCCGCGCCAGGATGGCAGCACAGGAATAACGAATGCGTGTGTTCGATGAATGCTTTTCTCAATGATGAAAGAAGTGCCGGTCCCTGCTCGGTGGAGCGTGAGGATTTGCGACAATGATGTCTCTGACAATGATACTGCTCATAAAAATCTACTTCGACAAAAAGGATGACTGGTAAAAATATTTAAAATGTTCGCGGAGTCTCCGTGGTATCGTGAAGAATTTATGAATAAAACAAAATCACTCTCGTCCCTTCTCTTCACGTAATCATATTCAAACAAACAATAGAAATATGGAAATATTAAGAACGTAATAAAAAATTATCTCATTCATTTTATAAAACTAATTTAGTTTAAAAAAGATTCGTTAACAATCATTTTCACACGTCAATTGCAAATTATTTCTATAGCAATATATTATATATATTATTATATAATTTTATGTTTATTTGTGATTTTTATTTGTTTCATAATATTGCATTTACGAATGCATTAAAGAACAAAATTGTTATTATGGAAAATTACATCATTAGTAAATTCATGAGATGACTGAAATACAGGTTTCATGACATAAAATGATACATTTATATCGGAAAATAAATCTGCCTGCATAATTTCATATCATTTTATTTTGTTGAATCACAATGGTTATATAGCTGTAATTGCATCGACATTTATTGTTAATGATATCCGCAACACTAAAAAACGACTAATCGCGAAACACGTAAACTGTGGTTTCTATAACGTATCCAAAGTTGATCCTTTAACCCGTTCAAATCGAGTTTCTTTAAATCATATATTTAATTAATTCGTAGTTATCTAGAACAAAAATTCGAATAAGAATAAAAGTAGGGTAAATTGTAGTACCTAAGGACATATTATATTTTAGAACATGTTAATTATCTTTTTAATAATAACAAATATTTTAAGATTGGTAGTTTTATTATATCGTTTCAGTCGTCATTTGTTTGTAACCTAGTTAACTACATGTTCGATACAGCCATTTACTTTTTACTAAGAAAAATTCAGCTTCTTTGTAAGTATTTTTTGTGTTAATATATGCTTTTTCAGTTTTTAAGAAGTATTTGCAAGAAATTGAAATATGCTGTAAGATTCTGTGTAATTTCAGCTATTCTTCAATATATTCACAAAACTGTATTTTCATACCTATTCAATTTTAATACTCTTTTTTATATTTTAAGCGAAATTGTTATACCTAAAAACGTGTACCTAAGAATCCTTTTAATATCTTTTATAGGTACAATGCCAGGTCTTTGTACATAAGAAGATGAACTTTAAATTTAATTTTAACTTTTTTTTTTAAACTTTAGTCTAAAGAAAATTTAAAAAATATTTGTTTCGTATTTTATTAAGTATTCGTTTTATGTTACATTAATAAATATTTTAATATTTTTATTTCTCTTCCCGATATTTATTATTAATAATTATAGTATATTTATAGTATTAAAGCAGTCTCTTCTTTCAAATTTACATTTTATTTTGCGTGTCTTCAGGTATAACCATTTTTTGTACCTATAGGGACAGTATATAAACGGAAAGAAATAGTTAAAAATGAAAGTTAAAATATTATTCAAAAAAGCTGTAAATTATTACTTAAATTGTATAAATATCCATTATTCATAGGTGACACTTGAAAGTTAAAAAACATAATTTAAAGAATTCAAAGAAATCAAAATAAAAGAGATCTGTCCCTAGATATAACAGTCTTCCCTACATATTATATTCTTCGATTCAAATGATGTAAATGACAAATTATCGCATAATGCCTTTATTATCTGAACCATAATACAATTTCCATTTCTCAAAGGGATGACCGTTGCAATGTCAGGTAGAAATGCATTATGATCGCAGAGCAGCGAAACATTAGATATCGTGCATATGAATGACGACCAGTGGTGTAACCATTGAGAGCAGCAGAATTGTGACAGAAGATAGTTTACGGATTTCATTGTAGGATCCAGAATATATACCGTGGCTTCACTACAGAATATCAGAATGGGGAAGTTTAATGGGTTAATGTGCTCTTTTGCAAATACGGTTATACGGAATTGGATTATATAGATATCTGGCAAAATGTAGTCATACAAAACAAAACTACTCGTAAAGAGAAACAGATAAAAGTTTGACGTTTTATGACGTCGCGGATGTACACGATTTTCTAGTGTTATGCCAATATATAAAAACATATTCAATACAAAGCACAAGCTTATTGTTAGGCTTCCAGGTACCAAGATCTGGCTTACACTGCGTCATTGCCGACCTTATGCATAACTGAATCACATTCCCACGAAACTATGCGCACAAAAGAGCTATGAAGTCTGCGTTGTTCTTCGTGGAATCTTTATACCATCGTGGAGATATTTCCAATATATTGTCTGAGCTTCTCCTTCTCCTTTCCGCGGCGTTCAATAGCGAGGAGAAGCCAAACTCCAGCTTTTCGATCGCTTCTGCTCAAATTTCAAAAAGAAGAGAGAAATAAGTGCCGTTCGCTTTTCTCGTGGACAAGAAATGAAAAATACAAGACAGAAGGTCGCTATACTATTGACAATCGTTAGAATCGTCTGATCTGGACAGCGCGATAAAAGTGGATCTTAGTCGTATTAAAATAGTGACGAGATTTATCGATTGGATGTAGCTGTGTGAAGATATATAACATTTAGAAAATAAATAGAATTCTCGAGTCACTCTCGTACTTTTCTATACATAAATAACAATATGAATATGAAAGAAAGCCAATATCGGTCGCGGCGGATCTTGGTGCCTAATAATAATTATTTTATGAATTTTCCTACTTATGCGAACTGCGCGCCGCAAATTTGTCGGTCTTGAAACACAGTCTTTACATGAAGCCGGAATTAATTCCCATGTTAAATTGACAAGCAATTTAATAATTTTGATGCTAACAAGCATCTATACAATCCCCTCTATCCCGAAAACTGTAAAGAAATTATTGCGAAAAATAACACGTCAACCAGGATTCGAACCTGGATCTCCCTTCAATCCGTGCGGGCGTCCTACCAATTCGACCATCGAGGCATGTGGTGATACTTCTCGCAATATCAGATATATGTTGGTTGAACGTCTTATTTCAGGCGACGTATTTTAAACAAATAATATTAAGAATAAGACCGATGATATGAAACAAATATGAATATGAAAGAAAGCCAATATCGGTCATATTTGTTTAATATCTCATCGGTCTTATTCTTAATATTATTTGTATAAATAACAATATTACATATTAACAATATTACAATATCACAATATAACATTTTTTACTAGAAAATTGAAAATGCAGATACAATATAATTACTTCGGACGTGAATAATAATAGTAATAATAAAAAGAAAGACAATCATTTCAATAAATTGCAGAAACAAATGTTAATAAAAATTTTTTCGCACGATTTCAAATTTTTGGCATGATCGATATCAGATTTCTACCAATCATTTACACAAGAAAAATTTTGGATCAAATTGGTTTTTATATATTGGCATGGCATGGCACCACCGAAAAATTGTTTCAATCTGCCACGTCATGAAACATCAAATTTTATCTGTTTTTCACGGGTGGCGCAACACTGTGCAAAATGCACTGTGTTATTTTTGTTTCGTATATTTTGCAATTAAAAAAATATAAAAATATTTTTATTTTAAAATTATTAATATTGCAATTTGACTTCACATATAACGTTATATAACTCGTTTTCTCGTAGTTTTAACACTATATAAACATTATTGAACTATTTTCGAATTATAAAATGACAAATTAATACCAGATAAATGCGAATATCTGTAAGATACACGAATCAGACTATTAATGATTGCTTCACTCAAATCTACGAATTTCTTTTTATTTTTTAGATGAAAGCTGCTTAAAATATTATAGAAATTGACAAAACAAGAAGTAGCAGATTGTTTTTAAAAAATTCGATGCAAGCGATTGCAAAAGAGCTTCTTCAGCCACAGATACATACAGCAGGCTTGCACGCGATTGTTCGTTTCGCCCACAATTTCGGCCGTCATTTCAATCGTTCCCGTTTTTTCTTTCCGGTCCGATACGCCGGGCCGAAATTTTAATTTAGCTTTTCCGCTACCGCCGCGAGTCTCGTGGCCACCGGCCGTTATAGTAAATTGTCGTAAATTTATAGACACGCCCGTAGTCGCTCGGCCGGTCGCGGTACTATATACTCGTTTCATTATTAGTTGTCCGGATTTGCTCGCGTAACACGATCTGGCAGACGGCCAATTCTTTTTACTCTTAATTTCCGGACAACAAAAGTAACCGTCCGGCGCTCTACACCCTCCAATCTTTCCCACTTCTCCCTTCACAATTTTTCCTAGTAAGCGCTGCCCGTGTCCAGTGATGGGAATAAATTCGAGTCTCAAGCGATTCGCATTTAACCGTGTCGAGAGTTAAAAATCCCATCGAAAATACGGCGTGTTCGAAGCTGAATCTAATTTTTTGTTTCCGTTGAGAATGGTCGAATTTGCAAAATTCAACGTACAACGCTAAACAACAATTTATCTCGCGATACCAGTTCTCGAACTCGAAATTATCTAGGTAGAGAGACGGACATTATTTTCCGGGCGATCCAATATATTCATCAGAAAAGTGGGTCGCGAATTGCGCGGATTACACGGTTCGCGATTACAACCGCCGGTTCCGACGGAGTTGCCGATTACCTCCGGGGCACATTAAAACCTCGGAAGTTCGCGTACGCGAGATTACGCGACTTCGATCGAGCCCCCTCGTCTGCGCTTTGAACCCGCGCGATCGGCACGGCATTATGCCCCGCAGGTTCCCTCCGCGTCGCGAATAACCTCTTCTTCCGAAACCTCTATTATTAACCTCGTTAAGCATAATTAATTACAGCGCAGCATGAAATCATTATACGTACGTTCTGTGAGAAACGTTTGGTTAATGGTTCCACCACCATGTACACGGGTGGAAATATGTATCGCTACTGTCCATCACCGTTTGATTGCACGCATAAATCTTTGTATAATTATTCGGAATGCATGATGTAATATGTTGCGATTGGATTAGATCAATACAACGACTTTAAATATGCGCATAAGTTTTTACAATAGTGTTCAGGTTACGAGAATGTTCTTACACAAGAATGTTTATCTTAATCTGCATATATAAGGCATAGCTGAGAAAACTATATATTAAATAATATATATAGGCACTTCTCAAATTAATTAAAAAATAACTTATGTCTTATTATTATATGAAACTTTATATTCACAGTATTCGATACAAATTTTCAATGTTTGAGTTATTCCAAACTATAGAGATATAAGTGTGATAAATATCAACATGTGATGATGGAAATAACTGTCTCCATAATGTAGTCTTGAAAAATTCCTATCGCGTTGATGCCTTCCAAAGCGCCAACGATATTTTACCAACACTCACGATGTACGTGGTGCTGTATATTGAGGATATCCTTAAGGTATCCTGATATATTCAAAACACCTTCTATGTGCATGTGTGTGTGCGTGCGTGCATATGTGTGTTATGTATGTGCATCCACGGCTGTATGCGATAGGCAAAGCTATCGATAATTCTCAACCGTGCGTTAGGAGGGGGAGGTCACGCAAATGTGAAACAATGTTTGTAAACAACTCGAGAGCAAACAGTTGGCAGCCGCGTTTATGTGGCAAACCGGAAGCAAAGTGGTCTGGACCGACAACCGGTATATATCCGGTTTATATCGTCGTGCGGACGCCGATTTGAATTAACATTCTCTTTGAATACGATACTATTTGTTTTGCGCGATGAGCGATCGAAACGTGTCGTGATGCGTTAACGATCAAAATTAGATTACGTCTTTCACATTCGGTAAATGACAGATATCGCGATATTTATCTAATGATTGAAAAGAATCAGATTGAAAAATCCATCCAGTCGCGATATCGCGATATTTCGTTTCATTTGGCAACATCCGACGTAGGATCTGATAGAGTTCGTTCGTCTAAATGTAAAATGATGTAATGTAAATTTGTAAAATTATCGAATATGTATATATTCATTCAATAATTTCTTGAATGTCATTCATAAATGAATAAAATTGAATGAATATGTACATATTTGATAATTTCATAAAATTGCATTATTCCATTTTACATTTAGGCGAACGAACACTCTATCAATATGTAGAACATATATGTAGATGTATAGGGCCGTAAGGCCGATTATTGATAGAAGATCGAGATAATTACAAGAGTAGTGGAGCGATCGTGGAGTAGCACTCTAATAATAAGTGCTAGGGATAAGAATGAAGGATCCCGAGTTCGAATCTCGGTCGGCTCCGTAACTTTTTCCGTCTCCTACAAAAAAAATATATATTTTTTTTAGGATTGCTTTATAAAGCTGTGAAATAGATATACACACATACATATACATATATATATTTTTTTTTTTACAGCTTTACAAAGCAGTCCTCGTTAACTGACGTGTGATTCTCGTAATTCCAGGATTTAGTGGACTGATGTCCACTTTTGCACTCACGATTAAGCTCTCTCATGTCCTACTTTTTGTCGCAGTGCAGACTGCGCTTTTAGAAGTGGGCCTACAGATGAGGATAAGGGAGGGTATGGGAGGTGAAAGGATCGGTGTTACCACGGCTGGAAGTGGTAAAACGGCGTTAAAGTCAGACATTGAAACTAATTCGAGAATAGCAATATCACGTCACGACACACACATACACACACACACACACACACACACACATATAGACACACACACACATCGACTTAACCATTGCACTTTCCTCCAGCAACCACTACACACCATTTGATTCCGCGCTCGCAACGAATATTATTATCGAGTAATGCTGAAAAGTTTTTAACCAAGCGCGGCTTTGCTCGATTAAACCACACGTTACGGAACAAACCTCGGGAAGTTCGCTGATCGAATCCGCTTTGGTTAGAGCTTGAAACGGCCCGCCGCCGGCCGCTCAAGATTTATTAGTCCATCGAGAGGTGCAATGACTATTTTCCTACAATCTAGAATACGGTAGTTGTACGGTAGTTATGCGTCCATGTAGTTTGGTTTCCGCAAATTAACCGAAATTATGAGAGGAGGATTTTATAGATTTTACGTGAATTTAATATTAAATATATCTAATTAAAATATGTTGATCTATATAAGTTAAATTAAATTTAAATTAGTTTTCTCTTTTCTTGTGGATCTGAGTACGGAATATCTCATTTAATAACACGGAAACGACTGACAGGCCTTTTATCGAGAGAGATAATTCAATTTAATAAGTTTAAGATAATGTAATTTTCGCATAATTTCTACTCTTTTTTAATAGCTATAATTATTTTATAAAGTCTAAATTAACTCTCTTCTAATTAATAACGTTAGAAAGATATTACCGAAGCTCTTTTTCCTCCTTAATTAAGAAATGTAAAAGACTAGGAAAGGAAAATGAGGTGGTACCATAATTACGACAATTTAAAAGAATAGGAAAGAATTTAAATTGATTCTAATACTACGGAGGGAATTTGTCATTTTGCGGTTATCGCTGCGCGCATAACAAATAATTTTATTGCCGAAATAGATCTATAGGGCCAACAGCATATGTTTCTCGGGGGAGGTACAAATTATGGCACGAGGCGACGGAGCGCGTTGCGTGAATTCTCTCCAACTATATTCAGTAATCGCTATTCACACTCGGAGCGACCACAATTACTCTCTCGGAGTTATATAACGCAATGCACGGTCACGTACAGCGCACGCATGGATGAGTTTTCCACAAAATTCGTAAGCTCCAGCATTGTGCGCGTCGTATACGACGGTACATCTACTGACTCGCGGGTGAGGTTTCCCGCGGCTTTCTGCCCGTATTATAGAACTCGCCGCAAACATTCTACCCCTTGCTGCTTGTTTGCGCGACCGCATTGCTGAAACATGCAGTCGCCGTGATATCAGCGGGAGAAAAGTCGCCTTCGTTCGACCGCAATGTTAGGACGTTGTACCACGGTGTGACCGCTTCATTACAACTTCGTACCGAAAACACGGTCTAATAAGCGAAGCAGGAAGCTCTAAAACGCATCTGGAAAAAGTTCCACGTCCGATATCTATTTTTGTAACGTTAACACAAGCGCAATGTGGAATACTTAAATAGAATAACTTACGCTTGTTTATATATCCAAGATCATTGCCAAAAAAGTAAAAATATTTACTTTATTTATGTCATTCCTTATAAACCAACAGCAAAAAATTACATATGAGTGCATCCAAAAGACATTTCTTATTATATAATTCACTTTCGTGGACAGATTGAATTCAAACTACAAGAGCTTATTTATTATTATCTAAAGTCTCTACTAAGTTGAGCATTCATTATTTGTTATTAGCTTAGAAAAATTAGCAATTCGTCATCTTACCCACTTCGTCATCTTACCCCCCTTTTCCCTAAATCCAAAATGCGAGATATACCTTCCGCAATATTATCCGCCGCGTAATATTCCGTTGTAAAAAGGTGCGATGTGCTGGGAGATCAAGTATTTACGTCACATTTAATCCTTTATGTGCCTTCATAATCTTTTAATGCAGCAAAATTGACATGCTCGGCATGATAGTACTGTGCGGAAAGTCGCGGTCTTACTCGAGTGCGCAACGTCGCGAGGTGCCGATCTATTACCATTTTACGCCGGAGATTTCGAATTAACGAACTTTGAAATAAATGTTGGTACCGCATATTCATAAGATGACAGGGGCAATCACGGACCCGGGAACTAATTAAATCGTTGTGCACCAGTACGGCGGCTCGGCTGAGCCGCGGTACCCGCGCGAAATCCGTCGCCGCGGTGGGACGAATTTCCGCGTTGTTAGTATTCATATTAATCATGCTTGGACTAGTCGACCGTGATTCATCCAACCCGAAAAAAGCAATCTCGTACTAGCTTATTACTAATACATCAGCTACTTGTTCAGACCGTCGCCCGTGCGGACACATGTCGCGTATCTTCCGCCAGGACATTATTTTTTATTTTTACGTAATGTATCAGAAGTTTGTAGTATATTTTGGAATATAAAAGTGTTAAGCTTATGACCGCTTATTTTGAAATTCCAATCCGAAAATTATCCAAGGATTTTAACAATACTCTCAATTGAAACTTTACAATACTGTCAATCGAAATTTTACAGTACTCAATACTCTCAATCAAAATTTCACAATACTTACAATCAAATTGTAGTTTCCTCCGATCTTTTATACCGTACTTTTCTATTGTTATTGTAGTTGAAATCTTGCGATATATCCCAGTTTGAAGATGCCGGCGTCTATGCATATCTCGCGTAAGTATGTATCTAGGCGAGCGCTTAACGCCGAGTTTCATCTCTGTTGCAAGCTCTGCCGTATGTGTCCCCACGTTTCGATGTGAATACACACGAATGCGGTATTTACTGACGCAATATGCCGAATCCCGTATTTGCGTTACTATGGAATATGTTGCTCCCAGGCGATACGAATCACTGATTTTACACACGCGTTTCCGGACGCCGAATTGCTTTCGACTAGCACGCTCGGACTCGTGCGGAAAATAGAATATGGCACGTTTTGTTCCGCAAGCTTTTTCGTTCGATTTAATTTAATTATTTCTCTCTCCCATTGTTCTTCTAACAAAACTAAACAAAAGAAAATATTGTATAGAATTTCGAGTTAACTTACATATCCAAAAAGTTTATATATTGTTCTTCTACGAGGTACTTTTATAATAAATAAGTGGTAATAAAAGTCTGTATTTTAAAATTTTGAATATCTGAAAAGGAAATCCGAGAAGAAACATTCATAAATTTAAAGGGAACACACATAAATTGTACTTTTTTAGTTCTTATATATTTAGTTCTTAATTTGAATATATTATTATTAACACACATACCTTGAGCAACCCGGAAATTATGAATTCTTTCATCAAAAGAACACAGAAAAAAATGCTGTTGCTTCAATTAAACGTCTACGTCACGGGCTGCCACAAATATAAATAGTTCATTCAATTGTATTATGATTGGACCAAATATCTAGATTATTCTTTTAATAATGTACATATTTGGTCCAATCATAATACAATTGAATGAACTATTTATGTTTGTGGCAGCCCGTGACGTAGACGTTTAATTGAAGCAACAGCATTTTTTTTTCAGTGAACAAACAGTATTTCAATACCACAAGTTGCAAAAGATGCTGAAACTATTTACTTTTATATAATTTTACAAACTTTGCCGATTTTATGCATCTCATATATCTTGTAAAATGCATTTTCCGATTAAATATATTAAGAGGCAAGATTATTTACACCATTCGTTTTACACAATGCGAAAATAGAATCTAAAATCAATCAATACAGAAAAACATGTTGTCCGGTTGAAGTACAAATCCAGTTTAATCGGACAAAATCACCCCTTGAATCCGTCGTAAATACGTTACGAGGCGAGCTCTTCACAGATCGAAGAGTCAAAGTTCCGAGTGTACTCCTCGCCGTGGCATCCGCCTTTTGGCGAAGCGAGTTCCCGGGATTTTCTCGCATTTTTCGCAAGTTAGAGGTAAAAGCCACCAATTGCCACGCTTTCCACTGCTCCATTCGCAGCGAACTTGATGGAGTGACTGTAACTCAACGTGTCGAACCGACAGCTGCGGCGAAACTTCGAAGTCCAGTTACAATAGGACCGTCGCGCGGGCGCGACGGGGTCGGGTGCAAGAAAAGGGGTGAGAAAAGTGGAGAGCACAGACGGAGGGTTGCCTGTGTTTTCCACTCCATTTGGTATTTCTTTCATAATGCGTACGTAGTCTACTTTTTCGTGGCCGTCGTCACTTGTACTTGCCACCGGAGACCATTCAATGCCCCTTGGGCGTTCAATCCCCATCGGACATTCGTCCCTTAAGAGCCGCGCATCCATCTATTGAGTTTTTTCGAGCGTGAAAATCTTTCATCGCACTTTCCTTTCGGAGACAGGAAGCTGTTCATCGACAGACGTTTTCAGAGCGATGTCGCATAACGATCGAGATATAAAATTTCCATGTTGCATTTTATATCTTTTTCTTCACTTAAAAGAAGATGTTATTCAACAATACAATCCGTGTAATTCTACAGCGGAAATTATGCGTGTGAGCTATTCAATTCAATATCTATCTAGGATATCACGTTTTTTTACTCTTACAAAATAAAATCAAATTTTGCCAAAGGAGGAGGGTTCCTATAAGGCCGGTTTTTGGCACCCTCTGAAATTGATCCGAAAATATCAGAAACGTTATATTTTTGTAAGAACTATTGAAATAAAGTGATTTTAGTCTAAACGGACATACTTTGATGCCT
>NJRQ01000044.1:53899-64315 GCA_003063805.1 Aphaenogaster ashmeadi | reverse complement strand
TCTCTCTCTCTCTCTCTCTCTCTCTCTCTCTCTCTCTCTCTCTCTCTCTCTCTCTCTCATCTCAAAAATATATTGCGATGTATCGCGAACGTTTTTGACGAAATTCATAGCGATCGTTATAGCTTCTTCCGAAGTTTGCCGAAGCTTACAAGGAAAAGTTTTTAAAAGCATATTTAAGAGCTTTTAGCAGTTGATTCTTCACTGCTTTGTTCTTTATACAAAGGGAGATATGTATTGGGAAATGCAAGATATTTTAAAATATTTATGACGGAACTGAAATTCTTATAAATACCTAAATATAATTCTTATAAATGCACCTCTTTTTTAATATTTTATGTATATTATGATGAAAAAATTTAAAAAATATAATATCAGATAACTAATTGATTCACAAAATTATTTAGTATTGATTCTGGACATTTTACAATTCGGCTGAGGGAAAATAGATAGCCAAAAAGAAGAAAAATGGGTCACGGAATACATCGAGCGCGAGCAAATCCGTTATTATTTATTACTACTGTAACTCGTTATTATTTAAAATACTTTTTCGTCGTTGTACGTTATAGAGAGAGTTTTAGATGAGCTTGGCAGAAATTTAAAAAATCATTTCTACAAAAATGCTTTGTCACTAGGCAATACTTCGCGTCACTGCAATTGTACTATTTTCCGATATTAAAACAAAAAATGAATTCCATCCTGTTTGTGTAAACTGTGATTATCAAATTTGGACAAAGTTTAATTTGTATATTGTATTGTGGAAAACTTGTAAAAGCGAATCAACGGCATTATTCTAATAAATACGTGTGTAGTAAATAGCTAACAATTTGTTAAGAAAATATTCACGATAGAAAATATGTGTTGGCAAATATTCCTGAATTTAAAAATATCAGTATTTGTGTACTAAAAAAAGCAGTATAGGTTAAGGATAGTTTTTGATAGCGACTATACTTGACATTTCGTAAATTCATCCACGTTCAACGCCCATTCTCGCGTTTCTGGCTGGATACAAACAAGCGCGGGAGGAAGAGGAAGAGGGGTGAGAAAAATGAAAAGAGGAAAATGGGGAATATCGGTCACGAGCCACATTGACCGCGTGGATTCGTTATTATTTATTGCCAGTGTGAAACGCTTTTCCTCTTTCGTAGTTACACGCCGTTGCAGCGCGAACGAGTCGAGGACGAACACGAAGAGCTCATCCGTGATGTTTCGAAGCGCACGGGACAGCCGGCCGAAAAAAAAAGAAGAGCGAACCTGTCACGATTTTCATGAATAGACGGACTGCTGATAAAGATTCATGTACATACGAGCTGGCATTGCTCTGATTTCTCATTGGGCATCGTCAAAACGGGAAAAATAGTGCGGCCGAATATCGACTGTTGAAATCGTTAGAGATATTAAAACCGGATTTATGTTTTATCATAGCCGACCATCGGCGTTCATATTTATACCTTACTATTTGCACATATTTCTTTATATTTCTTATTATTATTTTATTTATATAAAAACATATATACCTGATACATATCCTTTTCAGTATTAAAGTAAAATGTAAAAGACGAAATTCCTGTTTGTCTTCAGTAGGTTGCGATGAGCTCAAGATAAAGTATTAAGTTACAGATGTAAAGTACGCGTTATCTCTAGCTTTTGTAGCTTTAAATTGATAAAACATAGCATTATAAAAATAGAAAAATTACACAACAATTTTGTATAACAATTAACGAGCTATACTATGTATAAGAGCTCGAAGTACTATAAAGAACTCCGTGGTGAAAGGAAACCATGGCTTCCTCGGCAGTAATATTAACAAGGAAGACGACATTTAATCTGCTTAACGTGATTTAACAAAAAGCCGTCGCCGAGGAAGTCGTTAACGAAGAAGGAAGTAAAATACTTCAAACGCCCGCCACTCCAGTTACTTACGAATGTTATTATCCGCGATAAAGCAGGACGCTTTACCGCGCCAGCTGTGAAAAATTTACGTTGTCCCTGTTCTCGTCTCTCGAACCCAGACATCCTAATTAAAAAAGTTCCGAGGTAAGGGTGCATAATTTATAGAAAACACATGGCACTCGTAAGAACTTGCGCGGCATAAAACGCGATATCGAATGTTGGCAACAGGACCATAATTGCTTCGTTGTGCTTCGTGCTGATTATTTACACTCATTCTTGTTTGTTTCCGCACGGGCGATTTGTCAATAATTTCTCTTTAATCCGTTCCTGTTTCTGAACTAGCATTCGAACGCGCTGTTCTCTCTAAAATGTACCATCATTTGTTTGATAGAATGAAAAGTGCGACAATAACCGTGCACGAATAAAAATATCAAATGTTGGTGTTTATACTGCAGCGATATCTATGACACGATGCCTCTAGTAATAAAGAAATGTTATTCACTTCTAAACAGATGAAAAACAAAGATTTTGTTATTCAATTGCATCACCGCAAAAGTCAACAACTTGTAAAATACAATATGTCTATTCAAGAGCGCGACTCACGGATACGTGAAATCTGTATTAGAATTTACAAACCATCGGCGTAGCTCAAAGACTAACGCGAGCAACGACCTAATTTCTAGCATTCAATCCAACGAATTTCGGAATTAATCATTAATTAGAACGCGCCGCACCATCAAATGGACGTGCAATTCCGCGGCCTCTTCATCATTTCCGCCAGCTACATTTTCACGCTGGGTCCTCACGACCGATCGCACCAATAATCGTTACGCAACCCAATAACGCAACGCTTCCACCCTCTGGCCACCTCTCTTTCGAATGTAACCCCAGGGTGCATATGCACGCGTGTACATGTGCGTGTGCGAAGGTGATGACTATAGGGGATTGCATGTTGCCGGAAACTGCAGTCTGGAAATGAGATGCTTGTGCGGCCCTTCGCGACAGCAACAGGAAGTGCGAAGGAGGAGGGAATACTGCGAAACCTAAGGCGATAAAGTTGAGCGCAGTTAATCCGCATTCAAGAAACGGCAGCATCGCTTAAAGACAAAGAAAGAGTGAACAGGTGCAGTGAACAAGTCGAAAGTGAACGAGACGATAAGACAAGAGATTGCAATCGCGAGATCGTACATTTATAGCAAACTTATTGTTACACGTAAATCGCAACCATGCTGCAGAGATACAGACGTGTCTTTTGAACATTTCTAATGTGTCAAGGAATAGAAGCTCTCTTAGGAACGTCTTAAAGCGTTGAAAACAACGCTTGTCATCAAGAAGGAAGATAACAAAGATTTAAAAGTAGTAAAGGAAATTCTAAGAGTAAAGTTGAATTTAATTAATCTGTTTCGTACTTTATCCGTTGTTGTTTGAAACAAGAAGCTCTTTAGTAAATAGCTCGAAATTACGAAAACGTGTAAATAATAATATAAGTAAATGCTGCGCACCTATAGATATTAATAGCATATAGAAAATTTAAAAGAAGAAAAATATCTTACAATCAGATATACTAATCAACTTAAAAGATGAATTGTAAATAATTTTAAAAGAGTTTTTAAATTTTATATACAATATATGCTTTTTTTAAGCGCGCTAGTTTTTATTACCTCTATTAATCTTCACTAATCTCATTTTCTGTAGACAATAATTACATATATTAAAAAATGTTATATTACAAAAGATATTATTCTTTTCTATGCCGGCAACAGAAACAAAGAAAAGATCAAATATACTTATAAAATATGTTCAATCTTCCGCCACATTTACTCTTCACGCAAACTATTCATCTAACAGTAGAACATACTTTATAGTAGAGAATAGCTTCGAAGTATAGTCTCAAAGGTGGCCGAGCAGAAGGGCACCACAACCTAGCTTCAGCTAGCTCGAGGACGGATTACGTACGCTCAACTTTATCTCTCTTCGGGTTTTGCTCCTCCACCGCTTGCACATCCTTCTTCTTCATCTTCTTCGTTCTTCCCTCGTAGAGCACTTCTCACAAGCATTCACAAGAATTTCAATATCGAAAGACGGATCCTGTAGTCTCAAACCCCTTTTAAACAAATAATGTTATTAAGCATTCTCGAACCATTAGTGTGGACACGTCGTGTTTTGGAGAGAGAGAGATGGTTGAAGTAAAGCAGATGAAAAATTGTATGACCACTCTTCTATAAAAATCCTATACATGAAAAGAATTTTAAAAATTTAGCATATATTACATACTAGCGCTAAAGATACCATGGATTATTCCATTGCGGAATTCCCAAAATCATATTTTAAATACTACCTTCAACAGTCTCCCTTGATAGTACCTGCCGACATCAGGCTCAATGAGGCAACAGCGCGAGGAGAAAGCCCTGAAGGAGCGATAAAAGTGCATTATTTCAATAACCGAACCGATTCTTCCAAGCCAGCGGCCTCCGACGACAGGAAACAACATCCTCTGGCAGCCGGCCAAACGGTAAAGAAATGCCGAAATCCCGTCTTCCCAATAATCGGATGTGTTCCTGCAGTGTTCCTGGCACAATGCAGTTATCCACTTCAATGAATTTATCCCTCTCTCCGACGACCCATCTACCCCGCTTCCTCCCGGTATCTCCAACCCTTACTAGATTCTTCAAACTCGGTTTCCTTCCGGGATTCGTTGGCCCCATCACGGCCTTCTATGTTCCTCTCGTAACATTACAAATTTTGACCTGTCAGATGTCGACATTCTAATTTCAAATGCCAAGAGACTTTGGATATTTTATAACTTTTATTTTATACAATGTTAACAAATAGTTAAACCGCCAGTAATATTCAAACAATAAACTCAAATTTTATCGACAACAACTGGCCAACCGTATATTTTAAATTAAAAACGGTACATACGACGTTTTGACCCTAAGTTTTGGGTCCTTTTCAAGTGCACTATAATAACAAAACATATTCGGTCATACATAGTGATATAAAAATAAAAAGAAGTACAAATAAAATTGAGAAGATTAAACGAGTGTTACCTCTAATACATATAAATTATAATATTTTCAATTGACACAGACATCCGTTATATATGTAAAATTTTTTCAGAAATAAACATATTACGCTAAAATAAAATAAAATATGTACCGTCGTATGTACCGTTTTTAATTTAAAATATACGACAGAAGAGATTTTTGTTTCGACTCAACTGGCCAGTTCTTAATTTAAATTAATATATCGCGAATCGCGACGTTTTTTTTTCGACCATGGGTTTTGGTCTTTTCTAAAGAGAGTAGAATTAATTATAATGTAAAGAATTTGTTGCGAAAAATTTTACCTCAGCCAGGATTCGAACCTGGACCTCCCTACAATCCGGGCGGGCGTCGTAGCCTGTTCGACCACCGAGGCATGTGGTAATATTTATCGCAATATTCGATGATGTTAGAGCACCAATACTTTAGTCAATGGTGATAAATAAACAAGAGATAGGTTATTATTCGCCAGTAAATATCAAACGCCAGTAAATATTAAAATATACGGTTGGCCAGTTGTTGTCGATGAAATTTGAGTTTATTGTTTTATTTTATAATCTTTTAAAATTAATTTTCATTACTTGTTTATTTCATACATTGCTAACTTGTAATTATAATGGGATAATGTTTCTCAATTTTCCTTTTGACTTGCTAACATTTTAATTAAACAATAATTATTTAAATTATTTAATCAAATGCTCCAAATATAAAAATTATTTTATTTTATTTCCAAAAGTATCAATTTACCTGTTTGAATCTTCTTTGTCCATACGTAAACTTGTAATCGTTCGGAAAAAGAAACAATACACTCTTATCCGTCTCTTGTAATGTATAGAAAAGGTCATTGGCAGACTATTTTCTGCATACATTCTAAGCATTCGCCTTTCCAAAAACTTCAGGCAAGTATAAAGTACATCTTGTGCTGCAAGCTGGAAGCTGAATCCGGCTTTCGGATATTGCCATGGTGCTGCGGCACCTATTCGCTTTATCTTCTTTTCGTAAACCGCCATTGCCTCCATTGGCGTCTTTAAATTGCAAGTGGTTTAGGGCTGACCTTACGTTTCGTGATCCGTGTGCAAAATATTTTGTACGCTGATGCATTCCTTCTCTTGGCATTCCGTACGGTTCCTCCCTCTGGGAAGGCTACACTTCTCTTTATATATCCACACGACGGAAACGAAACCGGTGTGCAACATATATTCCGCAGTGGAATCAATTTGCAAACTTCGAAACCATTCGTGTATCGCAAGATAAAACGTTGCCTGTGAAAGTTATATTTCCGGCGAAACAATCCGCCATGGTTACTACGAGTTTATTGCTTCTTATATGATAGTCGAGTATCGAAGCGTAGAATGTTACAAACCCTTTATGTTCTTTATTTTTTCTAAATTTCCCCGATATCTACATTTCTGTTGCAGTTAAATTCAGAATATGTACGATAATGAGATTTATATAAGTAACATTCTTCTAATTCTTCTTTACAAACTCGTAAAAGACTTATTAATGGAAACACATAACACTTGTGTTGCAGAATAATAGAAATCGAAATGAGAATTTTACATTTAATTAGTTGCGATAAACTCGGCTGTTCTTCGAGCGTATAATGAAGCTTTAAAACAGTTTGCTAGACTGTTATAGCGAAGAGCAAAAAGAATAAATAATCAGATTCCGTAGCAAGAAGTAATCTGCAGTTTCGACGGGGTAATAAACGCAACAGCAGCGGCGTTTCGACCTGAAAAACAGTTCCTGTTTATGAGAGAACATCGCGAGACTAAGTTACAGCAACTGCCATGAAGCTTCATTACCGCGAACCTGATTTTAATGAGAGGGAAAATTATTCGGAAGTTTAATGGTAGGTAGAAAATTTTTGATCCGCGGATTTTCGATACCTCGCGGATAACGATTTCATTGAAACGCGAGCGGACCAGTATGGCCGAAGTTAAAGGTTAAGGAGGCGTGAACTTACGACAATTGGATGCCAAAAGCAAACGTATGAAGCTATCGGAAAACTTCCGGATATCTACTATTCTTTCTGAGAAAAAAAGCGATTTATGACGATCCAGCTTTTTCTCATTTTCGCGATATGTCGAAGAAAGAATAAGGTATTTTTAAAAATATTTTTTTCTTTCTTCAACCCAGAAGGATGCAACCACATCCAAAAGGATGCAACGAATATTCCCTCAGGACATCTTGATCAATAAGAAATCGATGCATCAACGTTTCAATTCTGTATCGCTATTTTTCTTTAGCGCACAAGAATAATTTCATATATATAAATAAAAGAAATATCAATACATATATATACCATCTTCTTAAAACTATTCTTTCATAAACCTGTTATTTTATATCTAAGAAATAGATTATTAATATTAAATGCGTATATATGTTTAAACATATTAATAAGTTTGATTCCCTTTATAGAAAACATATCAAATTTATTAATAAATATAATAATAGAACAAATGGAGATAAATGTATGTTTACGCTGTACTTCATGATTTTTGTATAACGATTTGATTTGAAAAATGGACATTTTATGTCATATGTAGAAATCGCAAATTTTCAATATTTTTCTATTTCCAACAAGCCAAAATATTTTTTTTCGGATTGCCGAAAAATCTGAGGAAAATGGAAATCTACAAAAAATACGAGAGAAAAAATTTAATTTACTAAAAAATTTTCAATATTTGTTAAAAGTAAACATTCAATTCTAATTTATATCACATAGTGCTTTAATACAAACATACTTTTAATTATGTTTAAATAAACGTTTTTTAACGTTAACTATTTAAATATGCGCGACAGCAAATTTTTATTTTCTAAACTTATTCTGTTCAATAAACCACTTTCGTAATCAGTCAGCATTTTTGTACGCGATTCGCTTGTACTCGGTGGGAATTATTTATGCAATTATTAACGCTGACAGGAATCGAGGACTGAGAAACGAAGAGATGGCGGTCGAATCGATCGAATACATACGAATTTCGAAGCGCAAACGAATTCCACGAGAACAAGGAGTACGGGGCAAAGTTTGAGTTTCGAGGGTGTTGGAACGTATCCAACATCCAGACAACGTCTGATATAACGTCTTCAATATTCGCCAGAATCTCGTGCGTACAAACTCATTGTCCTCGATTCAATATGTCTGTTGGCCGTCCTTCCGACATTCGGCTTCCAAGATCGGACATCGAATTAAAGTCCGGTAATGCGATAATGTCTGGTAATATATATTTAGCGAAACATATATTTCTTTTCCCAAAGTTGAATCCACATCCGTTTGCATTTTAAATTATATTACAACCACGGCTAACGCTCGCAGATAATTTACATCATAAAATTACGTTGTGTTGTATGTGCTGTAGTTATAGTTTGTTATATGAGCGCATATTAACTACTGTGATTAATTAGTTAAATATGTACGGATGAACAGAGAGAGAAAATAAAATATATATTACTATAGTTTCTATTTAATATATAAAATAGCAAGTAATAAAATACTATGATTTTGAAAGTTCACAAAAATTTAAGCAAAATTACAAATACATCGTACACAATATTAATTTATGCTATAATAAAGACAATTTAGAGTCTTCAATTATAATAATATTATTATAAATTATACAGTGTGCCCAAGGGAAAATATTCCAAGCGTGATAAACACACCCGGGCGAAATTATCGTGCATACATTTTATGCTAATGTGGTTTCACCGTACTCCTCAGTTGTTATTCCCAGTGAAGAGACAAACTCTCTCAAGAATGTCGTTTGTTCGGCAAATTACGGTAGCCCGGAGCAGCGGGTCCATAAACAACCGATAAAACCACGGCAGAATCCCCCATCTACCCTCTCCGATCTGTCCGATCGCCCTTTCTAGTGTCTCGCTTAAGGCACCCCCGTTCCAAATTTAATCAATCTCGATAACAAATGTACACGCTTGTCAATAACACGTCTCGGGCTCTCGCGCGCACGATAAAAGTGCCGCGATAAACGTACCGCGGATATCGAATATGGTTCGCATTTTCGTCCGTGAGGCTTTCGCTCGCTGATCCGCCCCGACGATCGGGCGGGCGATCAATCGATCCCCGGGATCTCCCTCGCTTCCTTCGCTAACACCGACGGCGAAGTATCCCCCGTATCCCTGGTGCTCGGCACATACACACGGACGCGCGTTCGCACATACAATACACATACACGCGCGCGTGCACATACAGCCGCGACGTTCCCAGTTTTCCCTGGATCTCAGGGGAAGAGATCTCCGCGCGCGCAGGTGTCCCGCGGCGAAGATTCCCGGAGGAGATTTCCTGGGAAGTCTGACGCGAGAGTATCGCTTCTCCACAGCGTGTGAGATTGCGTTGGGTGTGCTTTTTCCCTCCCCCGCCCTGCCGCCCGTGCGATTTCCCTCGGTCGCAATAGTCCCTCTTCCTTTTGCCGCCGCGCCGCGCCGCGACGGAAGAAGCGACGTCGATGCAGCGACACGGGATAGAGGCGGACAGGGGAGTAATGCGGGGATCTTGGAAGATTGAGAGAGGCGGGATGAGTAGGGGGATGATGGATATGCACTTTATTATGTTACAGCGGCTCCGGAAAGTGGTCTTGGAAGAACTGCGTTTACGAGCAATTAATGCATCCTACAGGGTGAGTTCACAGCGAAGGAGCGAAGAGGATCAGTTCGTTCCGAGATCGATTACACGCCGCGATAACGAATTGATAATACTGTTCCCGGACACGCACGGTTTTCAAGATATTTCGATAAAAGGTCGCCAATGTTAGCAAGCTAAGATACTTGTACCAAGGCAAAACAATGAAAATATCCACTTGTCTGGACAGATGAAAAGCGGAACGGTCAATATCGGAGTTTGCTCTCGACGTTCGCGACATTGGAGGTTGGCAGCTTGCTCCGATACCGATTGTTTGTCCCCTCAAGGACCGCGTCCTTGTGTAGAACCGCAGCTGGCACGCCGGCCAACCGAATCGGGTTGCGCGAGAACTTCGAATTTTCAGTCGCATCCGCCAGCCTTGGTGCTTCTTCTATTTTCACCGATACGCCGGTGGAGCGTAACGCCGATACACGGGAAGTATTGGTATCGGGACGAAAGAATGCTTCCTGCTATCGGCGGAAAAGCTTACGCACGATTCGACGACCGGCGATAAATGTGGCGGCGATTGGGAGAGGGTCAATGAATGCTTCTGCCTCATCCGCTTTTCTTTTCTTCCGCGGCAAACTGTATGCTAGCGATAATGCGAGAGATGTTTTAATTTTTCCACTGCGATTGACGCGTACAAGAGACATCTGAAAAGACTATTTCTTGCTTTCTTCTGCAAGCGAGTTCCTTCTCGAATGAAAATATTTCGTCTGAGGCAAAAGATATAAGTTAATGTCAAATAAACCAATATTTTACATATACACTGAAAGAAAGGCTTGGTTATAAAAATCCAGGCTTGGTTAATGTTACCAAGCACTTTGGTGAAATAGTTTCAACTAA
>NJRQ01000044.1:33788-53629 GCA_003063805.1 Aphaenogaster ashmeadi | reverse complement strand
TATATATACATTGCATACTTTTTTAGTAATTTATAGTTAAAAAATTAGCACAATTTTGAAGGAAAAAATAAATTTTTTAAAATCCTTTCTTATATAAAATTTTATATGTGAATTTGGCTCAAAAGCTTCTATTCTTCATGATATGCCGAATATAAATATACAAATAACTATTTCATCTTTAAGTTATGTAAAAAGTACTATGTCAAAAATATATATAATTTATATAAAGAACATATTAAAAATGTATCGAGACAAGTAAATCGTATTTGCGAAGATTGATTTAACTTGTATGACAAATTATAGAAACATATTACTTCAAGCTATGGTAGAAGATTATTGGAAAATCTATTTGAGGATTAAATTAATGCAAACTTAATTCAATAATAAAGGAGAAATATGAAATGCGCGCGCGCGCTTGAAAAATATATAATGCGACAATGTGTTTGGCCATTTTTCCTGGCAAGCGAATATTTGATGTGACACTAGTAGCGCGGATTAATATTTACAAACCATAGATCGCGCGCGTCGTCTAAACCAATATTTCATGCTGCCCCGAGAATGGCTGATTTATTTCGCCTTCCTGGCAACGCTATGTCGTTCGCTTGGAAATAGACGGCATATCATGCAGGAATGGCGACTCATAATACATAATATGAAATTGATATTAAAGAAATCCAAAAGACCGATATATAGTTCTTCCTCCACGAGACAAAAGTAACGGATGGTTGCGTTAAAAAAAATGATAGGAAGAGAAATAAGCTATGCATCATCATAATTCTATTGAGTTATACATCATCCTGTAACTTGAATGTGTGATGAGAAAAAATGAGTACAATATATACAGTAAGAATTATTTAAATGTGTACATATTGCATAGAAATTTAAGTTTTAAGTTTAATAATAATGAAATCTTTGCTCGTAGACACAATCTCTATACTCGCAACGTCTCTAAGTCTTTTATTCCTTGTAAAATTATTTAAGTCGTAATACCCAATTAAAGGCAACAATTTTCACAAATTACGTGCGCGTAGTCAGCTGGCGCTCGTAATCGCACAAACTTACAGAAATTGCCGTAACGTCGCGAAAGTTCCCTACGGTTTTGCCGAGGTTCTTACGTCTTTGCTTTCACAAAAACTCGGACTCCGATAAAATCGCGAGGAAACCTTCAGATTGGTCCAATTAACGAGTATAGCATTCCAGTCAGTGACTTTTGAACGTTGATTGGCTCGTGGACCACTCGTCTCTGTAGAAGTACGAAAGCTACCGTGCGCAACCGTCGCGTTGACTTTCCTCTTTTCGTTTCGCCGTCGAGTCGCAAGCACTCCAACTTGGATGAAGCCGTACGACAAACTAACTACTTATTAATTTACTGTTGACTAATGAGCCGCGCGAAACGCTCGGCAACGACGTTGGTATTTTAAGCGGTGGCGTCATGGAAGTGCATGCCACAGTCGGAAATGAAAGTCGGCCGTTTGAGAGCCTACTGTATCTTCACTAGACGCGTTTATACCGTGTCTTGCTCAAATATTTATCCTCGCCGCCGTTGCAACCGTGTTAGCGCACGAATTACACGAAACTGTATGACACTAGAAAAAAAACATGTTTCTTTATAAGCGACCGGACTAGATCCATTAAAAGAGCAGTGGGGAATTTTTTAACGCTGTAATAAGAGACCTGCAACCTCCAGTAATTTTTTATTCATCAAGGGTAAAACAAGGATGTTTTACGTACAATTTTTTAGCGCGCGTACGCGTGTTAATGATTGATGGAAGTGGAAAATAGCTTGTGCACCACTTCTTGCACAATACAAACTCCGTTACGTGACTTTCATCATAGTTCTCATTTTAAAGATCGGAGTTAATAAGTACACGTTATATCAGAGTTTCGCGAAAGCCAAGACTCCATGTGCCCGTTTCTGTTGGAAGTTACATTGACCAGCTCACAAGTCTGCCAACGTAATCCGCAAGGTCCCGTGGTAAATTAGATTTTAATTCGACGGTTGTATCTTGGTTCGTGTCGCGTGAGGCGCTTGCGAAATATTCGGCGATTCGGGCTGCAGGCGCGTCACGCGATTAAGAGGAAACGACCCTGGATGACGTTAATGTCTTCCGAGCCGCGAGCAGGTGTCGTGGATGGATGTAGTACGTTAATGTATAATTCGCTGGGTCTAATATGTGGGCCATAGCACGTAAATCGTATCTTAACTTGTCGCTACGTCCGGCCGATTGAGTCATGTGCGGTGATTAATGACTTGTTAAACAGAGATTAGAATTAAAAAGAACCGTTAAAAAAGGTCCGCGATACGTGCAGATATGGTCAATCGTAGATGGCATCAGATTGAAAAACATTATTTGTTTTTGCTATAATTTTATTACGACGTACTAATGTTAATCTCGACGCGTGACATACGAAAGAATACTTCAGGAAGTGAAAAAGTTCTTGAAAAGTATGTTATTATGTTTTATATTCGCGGAGATAAAATTCGGTACAGGATACGTTTGAAAGAGACATGGACGTTTCGTGTTGTAGTTACGAAATAAACCGTGGGAGTTCAAAAGACGCGGAAATACGCGAACGAAAATTGTTTCGTAAATTACAAGCGCCCGATGTTAGTAGTCGCAGACACCGTCGCGCATTAAGCTTTGCACTCTTGAGACTACGTCGAGCGCGATTCACGGCAAATGTTTACAACGCCCGAGTATTTCATAAGCGGGTGCAATTAGAAATCTCGAGACGGCGAATCCGTTTTGTTTTTGAATGCTGCATTCTTTTCTCTCCTACGAATGTCCACAATGGATGATTACACAGACTCTCGGCGGTGCCTTACAACGGAAAAAGGGAAGCAGGAAAACCTGTGCTTAAGGTTTTATTTATAGCCGGACGAGCCACCGTTAATCTGGAAAATCTGTAGAGTACCGTGTTGCTCGTAAATTACCGAGACATAAATTATTATTTTCCGTGCAAAGCAGGCCGAAGACTGGAAACCAAATATTGCTCTTTACTCTGGGACATAAACCATCCTGAATATCCCATAAATATCTCTTAACGTATTCGATAATGGCGCAGTCAGATTCACGAAATTTTCAAAGCTATAAAAATTGTCCAGGGTATTTTTTTATAATTATGTAATAGACATTTTGAAATAGTAGAGATATTTGCACTTCCATTAATATCACATCTAATGTAATATTGCCAAAATTGCATAGAGTCATTAACAGATATCTCGTGTAATAACAGATAATGCCAACACGTTATGTAAACTGTAACGAGATTGCAGTAATTAAAGGGAAGGTAGAGAACGCAATGTCAAAATAGAAGCGGAGTATGTTCGTGTTATTACAAAGCCCGTCCGTGCCGGAATGCTTTTATTAAATGTTTGTTTTCACGCTGATAATCGGATTTTGTGCTTATCGATAAACTTTTTCATAACGGATTCGTAGCTGTCCTATTTTGCTCTTTTAACACTCGCATTACAACAGTGATTTAGACCTGCTGGATAAAGAGTGGTGGTAGATTACAGCAGATAGTAAAAAAAAAACAGCTAACACGTATTAGTATATGCGCACAAATTTATATTGACACATTTTACCGATGCTCTTTCTCGGATCGCTGAAACATTTCCAGTTATACAAAAAAATTCTTTCAAGGGAAAAATATAATTTTAACTTCAGTATGCTACAAATATTCAGAAACGTAATGTAAATGCACTTTCTTCCTTTAATCCTTTCCTAAATAAAAGGAACGAAAATGCGGCTATCTAAAACAATAAAAATAACGAAATGCAAGTGCATCGGAAGCGTATCCAAACGTATCCTACGTTGATTTTATAAAATGTAGACGAGATAGTCGAATGTGCATCGGCAAATATCCAGACCGAAGATACTGTTACGTCCATAAGAAAATTGCGCGCTGGCTTATAAATATCGCATTCGTGTGCATTAGCCAGGATTTTCTGTTTCGTTCTCATATCGAATTTCCATCAAGAGTAAATTCTTGTATCTGGATACGTCCCGAGAATGCCGGATAATGCCGCGTCATTAGACTAAGACGGGCAACAAAGGACACAGATAGCGGGCACTATTAGGCCGGGTACCGTTGATGCCATCTCTTCTTACTTCGTCAGCCGGTATCGCATAACGTTTTGCACAAACGTGCCCAACAACAATGGCCGGCATTCCCTGTTTCCGGCTTAACGATACATCTCTCTGTCCCTCTACGCGAGCTACAGTACATTAGAGGCTCTCGGAAGGGAAACCGCGCGAGTTTACGAAGCGGTTGGGGGAAACGGTAATGAGAAAACTCGAGCAGAGATCAAGCGTAAATCTCATTTTTCTTATCCGTGCTCCAGAAACGGCGAATCTCGCCCTCAAGAATTGATGACTATCTTGCCACGGCCAGCAACAAATTTTGAGTGGCAGATGAATCCGCGTACCTCGTTTCGTTTTTTTGATTGATGTACACAATGTGATTAAGAAGGAAATAAACCAGAGAGCGAGAAAGAGAAGCTTCTTCAATGTAATTAAATAATAAATTGCGAAGCGCGTATATATATATATATATATATATATATATATATATATAACATATTTAATAATATAACAATTCTTTACTTTATAAATATTTGTATAAATTAGTCTGTAATTTATAGCATAGAATTTTGTTTTAACTTAAACGTATACAAAATGCTGTTGGGATCTCTTAATTATGAAATCCAGATTTTGAAATCCCCAGATACACGGATGCTGTATAGAACTATCCGCATATTGCACCGCTCTTATTTATCAATAATGTCTGAGTTCCGTCTGATGCGAAGGGAAAGTTTTTAGATCGTTTTACAAATTCACATACTGACGATTTCTCGACGAATTGTGAAAGCCGCGTTACATCATTTATAGCATGCGTGAATCGTATGTTGCACGTAAAAATATTTGTCAAATCCTCGATGCGAGCAAATTTTAAAACGATACGAGATCGCGCTTCGCATGTTACGATGCGTAACATTTTATGAATTCGTAACTGCGTTTTTTGCGAATCAATATAGCGCCGTTAACGGTCTGAACGTTCGATATGCTTTCAAATGCGCTCGATTACGTTCAATTACTAGAACGCGAACGTTCTGCATCTGACACATGGAAAAAATAAGCTGAGGAAAGACAAATAAAATTTATTATTGCAGGCTGAAGCAATAGAGGTTATTTTTAAAAATATGTTTCTTAAATATTCTACATCTTTAAAAAATGCTTTTAAAATATGCATTTTTCATGAAAATACATTCTGGCTAAATAATCAAAGCTGCAAAATAAATCTTTTTTTAATTTGCGGATAAAAAATTTCGTTATATTATAATAATGCTAAAAAAACATATATAGTTGCGATAAGATAAATGATTGAGTAACATCTATCGAACAGGCATGTGATTAACTGCTTATCTATAATCCAGTAATCGCGTCTTTAACTTTAAGAGGAAATCCGATTAATGAAGACATCGCAAGCATATTAAATTTGCACCTAAATCCGGGGCTCCTATTTTCGTTAATGGCGTTTCACTTTTAATAATCTCCCGCGGGATCTTTTTGCGCGCAACCTCACGTTTAATAATCTCCCACTTAAATTATGCCTGCACTTGGCTGATAAAAGCTAGGAGGCATTTTTACCATCGACCGTCATCGACGCTTTGCTCCCTTTTACATTCTTCGTCGCCCTCCATTTTTCCTCTTCGATCCGCCATTCTCAGCCCGGCCTTTTTCTATCCTGCTGCAGGTCTTCTCCAATATTGGGAAGAGTGCAGCTCGTTGCACTCGACTTAATAGATTACATTGCGACGGATCGAGCCTTCGTCCAGGATAACAACGGTGCGGCACGAAATAATTAATAAAAAAGGAAGAAAAAAGAAACAAGATTGAAAGTCGCGCCGTGCCTTGAATCAACCTGCAAGATAAATCTCAACGAAATTTTAGTGACGCGTGAGCGATAAAACGCTGAAAGGGAATTATTTCGTGCCCTGGAGCTCCAATCGAAGTGCTACCGAGTGAAAACGACTTCTTTCTAAAGTTTTAAGAGATGGTTCTTAAAGTACGGAGAATGCGATAGGGCTAGAAAGTTTAAGATAAGGATTATTGGGTGTAATGACGTTCAGGACGTAAATGGGTCTGATATTAGACCTGACTTCGAGATTTCCGAGCTATAATTCACGCACATGAATGGAGTTCTTACAACTACAACTTACATGTTATAAGTTCTTCATATTACAAAAATTATAAAAAGATTTTTTTCAGCGAGAGATTAATAATTTCTTTAAGAATTTGATATAAAAGTGAGTTAACGCCCAACTATACAAATAAAACTTATTTAATTTTAAGATCACACAAATATAAAAATAAACATTTCATCAAGAGAGTGTAACTTTATTGTACGAAGATCGTATCGTTTTCCCAAATATCAAGATTGCACAGGGCGTTCGATCGAATAAGAGCATCTCTGTGCAGACAAAGTGACGCGGAAGAGCCGTGAGGATTATTCCGTAGTTTCACTCCGTATTTGGTCGTTGTGAGCGTAAATAAGGCTAATTAAGGAGGATAATTCCCTAAGTGGCATTGTCCTCTCGGTGAAACAGGCAGGCGTTATCTCGGCGCGCGTCGCCTTTCAATAATGCCGTTTACTTCGTGTGTTTCGTTCGTGTCGGATGCTGGCAAACGCTATTCGTGTCCGTCGTGGTTAATGACCGCTCTCGGAATTGGCTTTGGGAATGTTCTCTTGACTGACCCGTTTGATGTTTTGTTTGCGCGAATCTACTCCGACGTTCAAGCAAATCAGATACTGTGCGCGGTTGCGTCTTCAGATCGATTCGAATCGTTCATCGATTGTGAAGAAACAGGAAATTATGCTATTTTTCCTGTATTTTACTTTACTGCACGTCGCTTTATTTTGAGAAAATATGATAGATCGTGTGTGAATAATGTGTCAGTGAATAATGAACCTGGTGTGTCAGCAATGCTGGTGCGGTTGCCTCAGTTGAAAGGATGTGACAGATGATTGATCGTTATTCATTAATATAGTTTTCAATAACATGTGAATAACGTAGCTACGGACGTTTCACGCTGTTTTATTCTCTTCCGATAATTTTATCCGAACGAACAAGCTTGTGTAAATTTATCGATGTATTTTGTGCGTTTACACTATGATTTTACAAATTACAAGTAATCTATAAGAATAATCTGGATATTAAAATAATTCGGTTACTAGTTACGGTTATTAGTTTTCGATGTAAAACATGCAATCTTCCTATGTATGTTCCCCTTTTAAAAAATTACAAGACGGGCTTATAAGAGTCAAACGCAGTTACTGGTGCGTGAATTTCCTTTACATTTATTTATTTTTATTTTGAAACTTTGACCTGTACAACATCGTTCTTTATAATTTTGCCGACTTTATTCTCTCATTGTATTTTACTCATTCGACCGCCACACATCATATAACTGCTCTTTTGACCATCGACTGTGAAATTTCTGTTACTTTGCGATACGTTTGTCTTATGTAATATAACATTTTTCGCTCTCTTGCGTTCTTGCGCCCTGGGATCATGGTGAGTGTGTTTGAATTAATTAATAATTAATGGCATAATAACACGTTTTTATTCATCTAACCAACTTTCGATAAAAGGATTTATCGAAATTGATAATGATAGATCAACCACTCTGGTTCTCCCAGGAGCGTAGGACTACTTTTCTTTGATGAATTGATATCTTTCTGTTTGCGCTGAAGATGGCTCAAAGCGGAGCCGAAACGTTCGGTAACTATAACGTTGTAAATCGTTGAATTATAGCGTTAATGTAGATCGATGTTATTTAATTCCATAAAGAATTATTCACGCACCAATAACTGCGTTTGATTCTTATAAGCCCGTCTTGATATTGTAATTTTTTATTTTATATAAGAGAGTCTATACACTACACACTTTGTACGTCTTCCCCTTTTAAATTAAGAAAGTAATATTTGCAGTATATATAGAGTCATACATAGATAATTCTTACAAACATATACAAGTATATATTTATCTATCTGAAAAAGATTGTAAAAAGAAGTAAATTAAGGAATAAATCTGTATATAACAATTATTTTTCAAATTATTGCCAATTAATGTTAACGAAAATCGCTATCATTCGTCTGCTTGCGAAAAAGTCGAGATAACTTTAAACTTTTTCATTATGTCCAATTTGTTGGATCTGGGGTAACAGTCACAGTAAATTTCGCGACAAACGAAGACTTAGAAGCAGTCACCAGGAGCAGGCTAATTCTATCCGCGCGTCTATCCGAGGACAATCCCCAAGGAACGAGCGCCAATTATACCCGGCCGACCTTTCGTCGGTCACAGTAAATACAGATAACGGTAATTGAAAGCAATCGTTCCTCGCGAGCTGTTGTTCTTCAGCGTCCGCTGAATCGAAGACAGAGAATTCAGCTCACTTGTTCTCGCCAGCCATTGTTGTTTACTCCGCGTACGTTCATATGGACAATGCAAGCAAGTGCAACTTGATAGAAATCTTTCCCGCAAAATTAGCTTCTTCGTAAAAGACTTATCCTCATGTATTACGATTGAAATAAAAAAAGTACAATCGTCAAATTGTTTCTCTTGCTTTCGTATCATATTAAAAATAAAAATAGAATTCCGGAAATTTTTTTTTCTTCTTTATTATATTAATCCCAAATTTTTGTCAAATATTTTTCTTACATTCCCTCTATATAATAATGTTATTATTTGTATTTTTTGTATTCAGGCAGCGACGTGGTTTCTATTCCCCGTTCGGCTGACACTTCGTCGGGGATATTGGGAATCACCAGCGTAGTAGTGGGTGTGGTTCGGTCGAGTAATGGACAGGACCCTTCGTCCACTGAGCAAACTCTAGGACAGAGGTTCGTAATCGAAAGGCGCTTCTGGAGGAAATCCTAGAGAACGCTTTCGTTCACAAACACTCCACCTTGCCAAAGATTAGAAGGATGGGTTTCGTATCCGCGCTGACGATTGCATTTTTCCCCTTTTCATTAAAATCCCGGAAAATATTTTAATTTGTCTTTTCTAATACAAAGTTGAAGCATGCAAAATATGAAATTAAATTTTCCCTTTTCATTATTGCTTTGAAACAGTTACTAATAGTTGCAAAATCATTCTCGCAAATTCTCGCAATTTAATCGTAATGCGTTTTATATGATGATAACTTTCAATGTGAATTTATCGCGTATATTATTCCGCTTCAGAAATCCGAGTCGATGAAAATTTCCAGTGCGTTAAACTGTATGCGGTCTTTACACAACATGAGTTGACAAAGAAAATGCAAGTCAACGTTCACTCAAGGATGCAAAATGATAAAAGCTCTACTTAGCTCTTTTGCCATGTAGGTATTATCGTTCCACGGCTGCTTTGTCGCAATTATGTCAGTAAACCCTTCGATAAGAAAAACGATAGCTTGTTGCCCCTTTTGCATATTTCTCGACATCGCATTAAGCGTGCTCGCTAATCAGCTGTAAAGGAGGGTGTGGTAAATTAGAAGTCAATAAACGTCTCTAAGTACTCGTCGAAATTCGTAGAATACGAGGTAATAACTTTAAAAAGATTTTCCATGGAAAATAATTATCCTTGAAGAAGTACTCAAAAAGTTGAAATTACCTTCATCGAGAGGCAAGATGGAAGAAAATACCCAAAAATGAGAACAAAAAGAGAGAGACGGGTCACAACTAAATCATCACAAACAAAACTCAAAAATTTTTGAAGCAATGGTCAAGAAAATTCTACTTAAAATATCAAAATAACAATTTATAGGCATTGTAACATTAAGGCATTGTAATAGTTAAAACTCAAAATTAATCTAAGTATTTTTAATGTATTTTATAAAATTTAATCGGTTTGATATTATTATTAGATAGTAAAGATTATTTTGTATACGCAACAAGGGATTAATTAAAAGTTTCTTACTAAAAAGAATATATAATAAGGCAAAGCATAATTTATCACTTTAAATCTACTTCATTAATTTTCTGTAATCCTATTATTTCAAAATGGCATTTATATACAGTATATAAAATTGAATATTTTATTTTATTAACAAATTAAATATTTTTTTAATTATAAAATCAAACATTAAATAGCGCGTTAATTGATACAAGACTTTATAAATTACATATTGTAAATAGAATTAATTTAATTTACAAAGTAAAATACAGTCAAATAAGTGGAAATCAGTATTTGTAATTCCTCTTCGTGTAATGAGTTGCCTGCAATTGGATACGTTTCAACGGGATACAATCTAATTACGTATGCATTTCAGTTCCTTAAATGCGTATATTAGTGGTTTCAGTAGTAAGCTCCCTCTCTCGAAATGCACAACGTTCCAAGTACATCGAATTACAGCGATATGTATACGTCTTCCTACGTAATAGTATTTCAACATTTTATCAAATCTAAGCTATTAAAATCATAATAGAAACATTTCACTATCTAAATGAACGTTTTGAACTAGCAAATTTAAAAAACAAATGTACATATTAAGAAACGTATAAAAATATGTAGTTGTAGCTATTTGCTACAGATATTCTTTCAACAATTATCGTAGAAAAATAATGTACATGTAACGTCATTAATAAAGTTTTCTAGGAAAAATTTAAGCTATTTGTAAAAGAATGTATATAGAAAATTGAATAAGAAATGGCACCGAGTAATGATTTCTCAGCAACAATATGATTCGTGGTAAAAACTATTGAAAGTAACCGAGCAATCATCACGAGATAAGTCAAGAAGCGCACAGCCCGAGTGTTCGTCTCTCTTCCCAATTAACCGCGGCCTCACCCTTGGCGGTGTACATTTCGCGTTCCAAGACCAGTCAGCGCCCTTCATTAAAGTGCGATTCCGCTGAATATGCATCGCGGCTGATTCCGTGACATTTTCGAGGAGGGAAATATCGCCCCTGAGTACCGTGGGTGCTGTGAATGCTGGGGGCACGAAACCGATTTCTTCGCGAGCCTTCTTAGATCACTCGCGCCATTATCCCAATTGATGTGCCGCAATATTTCTCCCGGGGCCATTTGGAAGATTTTGTCCCGTCTGCATGGCGTATACACTCACACAGCGGCGACAGGATGCTCGTAGACACGTGTACCATGCTTCCTCTCATCCTTCCTCGGCCCACCCTTTCACCCATCAGCTTCGCCCCCTACTTTATCTCGCTTTACCCTCCCCTACCGACTCAGGTACACCGACGTACCCTCTTGTCGCCTGCTAGTATGGCCGTGTCTTCGTGTGCGCGTATCAAGCGGTGCCCAATAAATCCACGGTTTAATTAAACTAAGTTTAAACGGAACCCTCCCCTCGCCGGCGCCGTCGCGCGGAGCAGTTATATGTGTTACGTTCCTGATCCGCCGCTAAATCAATTATCGGAGTTACCGGCGCGATGTGAAAGGGTGTCGCTGGGAAATACCTTCGAGCGACTCGCATATTGTGCGCTCTGCTTTTATTTTCGGATCATGCCCGAAATCGTCCGCGACGGATTGAGAAAAGGGTGGCTGAGGATAATGGTGGATTATACAGCGTGCGCTTTTCGAACAAAGCACGGCGTAAGTGGTTATATGTTTTACAGGACAATAGGAAGGATTATTAATTGCTACAACGTCTGGATGAATTTTGTATTACATTAGGTAGCGTCAAAACGTGCCAGCGAAAACGAATGGCAACGATATAAAGTTTGATGCCGAATTTTGGAAGTTTTTGTTGTTCCAATAACAGCTATTATAATAATATATCACAGCTATTATTATAGTTGATGTATCGTTAGAAAACTAGCTCGACATAGTTTTGTTGTAACTCGTGACTAAGATTTCCCTTTGTATAACAAGGATGTAATACGGAGATCTGATGGAAAATTCATACGTCGTTATCGACGTATTCTCGTGAAATATTTATTGCACAATATTCGACGATCTAAATGTAAAAACGTAAATATAAAATTTGTACAACTACGGCCGTTGTATTTTATAGAGAACTAAACAATGCATCACTGGAGCACTCTGCAAATAGCAAACAGTTTATTCTGTTGAATTTTGCACATATCCGCCGTGACTCATTCCTACTTTATTGATTTTGAGAAGCGAGATACGGTATCGCGTAAAACGTGCAAATTGTTAAATGGAAAGCGGATCGGTTTACGATGCTCGCCTATACCCGCCGCTGATTTATCATTTAATACCGCCGCTAAGTGGATGAAACGTTAGCTTGGGCAGCCGTATTTTTGACGATTAAAATGAATTTGCGCCAATCCTCCAATATCGCGTCAAAGAAGAGTATTATGGCGTTTCAAGCACTCGCTTTCTGTTAACAGAAATAGATATAATGTCGCGTAAAAACAGGAGACCCGATTAGAGTGACAGAGCTTCTCGTATCTCTACAATCCATTATGCTTAATGAAAATGCAAAGCCGATTCGTGCAATCAAATGCTAACCCTTGTAGCATGTATCGGAATTCCTTCAACAGTACGTATCACTTCGGCAGTGCGCAGATACACGATTAAGCCTAAGCCATTCGAACTATTTCAGATGGTACATGCGATGGGAAGGGCTCGATTAAACGGATCACTTCCGATCCATTTTACAATCAAGCCAGCTGTTCCGCCTACAAGCTTTGCTGCAGGGAGAAATGCGACCTACTCCTGGCAACTTTTCTTTTCAAACCAGTTGTTAATTAAACGAGAGACATTCAATTTCGAATATTACTTTACACATTTAATGTCAATTTCATATATTAACGCTTTCAATCTTCATACTGCAATATTCATACTTCACATATTCATACTTTATATATGTAACAAAAAATTAAATTTTTTATTAATGCAATCCATTAGTTTAACGATGCATTTTAATTTTTAACTTAAAAATCAGTTTTACGTATATGTTCAACATTGTATTTCAAATTCGCATGGCGTGATTTTTAAAAGTACTCAAAAATACATAATAGCCAAATATAATGTGCTAAATATATAATATCACCTGTAATATGCAAGGCTGGCTAAAATCAACCGTTAGTTTCTCTATTTACGTTTGCCGGCTTATTTAATTCGGTAGTTGCACTTATCCTTTGATCTTCGCCCCGGCTGTCCACACTCGCCAATAGCAGCATACCTACTCCGAGACGTTTGTGCTGGGCTATATGTATGTTGCGCGACATGTATATTCGACAGAGTGACGGGCGGTCTGACCCGATACTCTCTTGGCAACCACTTGGCCGGGTACGCTTGATCGGTTCATTTACCAGCGCCGAGGACGTGCAGTCGGGGGTAACCACCCTCGCAATCCCTATTTGCTTCTTCCACTGTTCCCAGACCCTTTGGTCTGACCAATTAAAGACAGCCTTCGCGCAATCAAGACGATCATCGGATACATGTACGCGCTTATACCTGTATCGGGTATTTCATCTCAATTGTCGAGATCATGTTTCCTCTAAAATCTAGAAAGCGACTATAAAAAGTTTAAAAAAACATACATTCCATCTATCTATTGCAAAATATTTAAGTAATTTAGTTACTTTTAACGTTCTAAAAGCAAAATATCTTTTCTGTATGTAAATTTTTTCTCTTTCTAATATATTTTAAGTATTGCAAGCCAAATTAAAGAAGAAAACGATTCCTTTGTCACAAAATTAAATACCAAGAAATAATTTTAGTGTATTATTCTTTAAGAAAAAAGGATATCTAGGTTTGGTCCTTGCATTCACTTTGTATATAGTATAGGTGTACTATACGGATGAACAAACACACAATATGGCGCGTGCACTCCTGGGAATTTCAGGAACGAGTGAAGACGACTTTAACGACCGTCTCTCTTGTTACGACAGTCGAGGGTGCTCAATGATGCGTTAAAGTAAGAGGACGATTGCCCCGTTTCAAAATAATAAAACTCCCTGATAACGATGTTATGTGCTATTCCGTTGAGATTGCAGCTGTTGTATGTATCCAGGAAGCACCAAACGATTGATCATGCTCGTTACATGCGAAGCTTGTATCGATCAAGATAACAATCTTGTATCGATAATCTCTGCGCTAAGTTTTCAGAGTTTTTAAAATTAATAACTCCATTTATATATAAAATAAAATATCTTCCATTACTTAAAAATCTATGCAGAGAAGAATAATATTGATATAAAATGTGTGGATTAATCGACCATATCATGCTTACAACATTGCAGCGATTTATTAACATTAATTCGCAAAAACAATGTATTATTATTGGAATCGAGAATGTTAACTTATACTCGGGTGATAAATGGAAAATATCTTGTTATGATTGAAGGATAGTTGATTAAGTGGCGTGTTAACAATTTTGTTCAAATACTACAAAACTCGCGGATGATTGCGCGCGATCAAAATTGAACGAATGATATTAATAATGTATAACGCGTATGCGATCGTATTATACGCCCCATAATGCAATAATACGCGAATACGCAGTGTAAAATAAACATTAAACCTCAATTGTTCATTACGTAACTTTAATGGATTTAATGTACATATTGATATCGCGCCGATACGTATGCTAAACCGGATAAACACCCATAATTATGCGAACATTTACGTATAAATCGGATCCGCTTGGTGCCCAATGTACAATATTCCAGAAACCGTGTGGTTTGACACAAGTCAGATAATATAATTGGCATAGAGCAACTGAGAAATGAATTTTGGTGAATTAACGCGTAATTGTTCCCTTTAAACCGTTCGTGTGTCGCGTCGTACATTTTTATAAATATGCGCACGTGATGAAGATTGTATGAGTATCGAGCAAGCGCGAAAGAACCATAAATATCGTGGAATGGCGAACATCCCGACGCCATTTACACACAAAGATAATTATTCCATCAGGACATACTTCATTATCGCCCGCGCTGCACAAAGTGTTAATGAACCTAGAGACGTACATTTCCAAATAGGTAACAAGGTTGAGACAATGCAAACGAATTCACAAACGGTCTCGTCGACGCCCAGAGTATCCAAGAACAAACAATAACCGACTCCGAGGTGTTCGTTTGTATTTGCAAACAGTTCCAGGGGGAAGAAACACTTCTTGCTGAACTATGCGAACCATCCGAAATTACTGTTTCGATAACTTTGCTCGGGATGCCTCCGTAAATTTATTGCAAAATTAAAATTTGCATAGAAATTACAATAAAAATCGGATCAAATACGAAACTTAAAAAAAATTTTGAATTTATGATTAAATTCAGAAATGGCGCTTTCTTAGTTCCATGACTCGTAATGACTCGGTGCCATCAAAACGATTTTAATAAATATGAAAAACATCAAAATTGATACATTAAATTATTTAATTTTATTTTATTATAATGAGAAAGAGGAAAAAGGAAGTACACCAATATATCTCCATAAAATGCATTTGAAATATTATTTTAAGTATTACGAAAGAGATGCAGTTATACATATCACGTCAATAATTTTGTAGTTCTCTAGTAATAGCGGAGGCGGCAGTGTGGTCTAGTGGTAGAGCGCCAGACTCGTAATCTGTAATACCAGGTTCGAGTCCACTAGATCAGGTAAACATGGATATTATTATTTTCCGACACTGCGCTCCCTGCCGGGAAGAGGATTCCCGGTAGGTAAAACTGGGCTCCGTCTTTCGGAAGAGACGTTAAGATGTCCAAACGGGCAAAGAGTTGTAAGAAAGGATGAGAAGGGAGAAAAATGCCAAACCCCATTGGGGACGCAGTATAATTCCATTATTAGTAATAGCGAGGAAACCTAAACCCATTACGCCTGGTTAAAATTTTCAGTATTAACAATAAGTATATACGATAAGTACAATCTTGAACAAGCAACTAAGTTAAATGATGGTATCCCTCTACAAGTGTTCCAAACTCGAATTCCCTGCAAACCGAGGATTGAACATTTGACTTGCCGTGTACCTTCACTACTACAGCGGGTCGTTAAAGTTTAACGATCCGTTAATGCTTGTCGAAGATGATACCCAAAACAATTCGCGGCGAGTCGATAAAGTTTAACGATGCCATAAATATTTCTTTGCAACTAGCCACGAATGTGTCATCCCAGAGATTAAGATCTTGTCTCAGGAGAGTGCGAAATCTATCGATCGCGCTCCTTGCAAGCACGACGAAGGCGCCAGTTTGCGCGAAGCCGGGACGCATTAATTATTATTTACCACTTTAAAACTAAATAACCTTACGGCTGTTAATTGAATAGCGACGTTAAAGGACGGCGTTGCCTTCTGCGCTCGGACGCTGTAATAACGGCGGGATTTGCATTTAATCAGGCCGAGAACTCCTCGCTGCGTTTCTTGCTGGCCGTTGTAAATGCAGCGCAGCAAGAATGTCCGCGCGCGTTTTTATCGCACGGCCATTCTGCACGCGGACCTCGTGAAAACGCCATCGTTGTGTTGTGCCGCACGTCGGATCGCGCGAGTTCCCAGTAACTGTTTGCAGTTGCAGGCGAACTGTCTCCGGACAGCGTTATTGTCCGCTTGTCGAGAGACTTTGAAAGTTTCGCTGACCCATTTGCATCCTAACGATAAACGTTCTTCTGAAGGAGATTTCCTATGCCGACGCGCGCAAAGTTATCGCACGCTTTGCGCGCAATCGCGACGCGACTTTGCAATTACGCGGTATTAATTGCAGCTGGGAAAACAAATATTTCTTATCGTGGACGTAGAGTAAAAGCATGTTAAATAGAAATGTTCGTGTTTTCGATTACGTAATCCGACGGCAAATAATACTCAGTCATAAAACAACCACATTTGTGAGGCTATTTACAGTTTTTAATTTCAATTTTTTACCTTAACTAAAAAGCGGTTCATTGTTTCAAAATAACACAAGAGGCAGTTTTCGTAGAGTTTTATTTCGGAATTTAAAAAATTGTTTAACTTGGAAAAAACAATGGCGTACCATTTTTTAATTTAAAAACTTAATATGATTATCCATACGCACGTCCCTGGTGGATCTAAAAATGTTTCATCGGTACTGGAAAATAGTTCTTAATACCACATATACGCATACCAAATTTTAATAAAATAATTTAACGTTTTCCAGCTTTTCGAAATTTTCATTTTTTTTGCACAACTTTGACACCCTGTATTTTGAAAACGAAGCAGTTTAGGATACATGTTTATAGGACTTCTTCTTAAAATAAGCCAAGGAATATCCCCTTCAAGTTTGTGTACTTAGAAAACACCCTGTATTGTATATATATATATATATCTCACAAATAATATATTCACGTTAAGAATTATTGCAGGAATAGGAAAGAACTTATTTATTTTGCTTCGCAAAAAGTATCATATATTTTGTGACTTATCAAAAAATGGATCGCGATATGGTATTATTGAACGAAAATTTCTATTTGCTGCGTCGTTTTAAGAAAAGAGTTATGTTTCGACGAAAAGGCCTTTACGCGTATCTTCTTGATCGATTTTCCTATAGCGTGCACTTCTGCAATTTGCGCTAGTATACAGAGACCTAAGTGCATGTACCATAATCTGAGATCTTTGTTTCGGGTATTTCGAAGTAGCACGACAACTTAACGTTATGCGGTAGCTATACTACGGAAATTGTGTTTTATCATTTTTCAAACTAACAATTTCGCGACATTAATCAACGCGATTAGCTTCCGAGATTGACGGTAACACGGAATAGCAGCTCGACATGGTAAGGTGTGAAACAATACGGAATGAAGAATAGCGTCGTGTATTTGACAGCTTTCTACCTTGACGTAAGGTGTAGTTAGACCTTATAGTTAAATCTTCACGCTCTTTCATAACATTATAAAAGCCCCTTATGCTACAAAATCATCACGATTGTTTTTACGCTTTTAAAAGATAAATACCGAATAGATGCTGGAAAATTGAGAGAAATTGGTGTGCACCACCGATGAGAATTCCCTTGGATTTTTATCTGACAACGTAGGGGAGAAACAACGGATGCGTGGCAAATGTAGCATGAAAATATTACTCACCACACGGTCGCCCGGATGCTTGACATAACAATTCAACTCCGCCGTCTGACCGACGATGGCAGTGACATTTCGCGGCGCAATATCGTCGAATTGAGGTTTGTCCCAGGATCTCGTCGGCTTGCTTCCTGATACCACGCTGGCGATACTGGAACCACCTGAAACAGAATACGTCGTATTAATAGTGACGTAGGAAAATGTAAGAAAATTTTGCAAATATATCTTTTTACTTTACAAAGTAATGTGGGAAAATTAAATATCATCGGATGAAGTTACCATGTATCTCTGCAGAAATAACTTTGCATCGTCTTCAAAAATTATTTCAGTATCAAAGAATATAACGATTGTATATATGTAAATCGTGCGTGAATGTTAAAATTAAAATTTTTCGCAATAAGTTCTTTACAGTTTTTTTCGGAGAATAGAGGGATGGGGGGATCTTATAGATGCTAGTGAGCATCTCAAAAAAAAAATTATTAAAAATTGCTCGTCAATTTAATATGTGAATTATTCTGTCTCCATGTAAGAACCGTGCTTCAAGACCGACGAATATGCGACGCGCAGTTCGCATGAGCAGGAATATTCACAAAATAATTATTATTAGGCACCAAGATCCGCCGTGACCGATAGGGGCTTTCTTTCATATATATATTTGTTTAATATCATCGGTCTTATTCTTAATATCATTTGTTTAAAATTAAAATTTAGAAATTACTTTCTTAGATTAACTAGAGCTGAGGTTTTTATTACAAAACAGAAGCTTGGCTTTGCGGGCAAATTAATCTCATATTCAAATTAATCTTACATGACGGTCAGTGGTGGATTTAGAGTTGTTGTAGCCTCAAGCTATAATATAAATGAGAACCCTTCTCATCATAATGTGAAGTCTTAATCCACAGCTTGGTTAGTTACACGTAAAAACAGGTCTGATGATAGTAGTGAGAAGATATGACATAATACAGGCAAACAGATGCAATTTATTTGATACACAAATAAATAATGCAATTAATTTTTTTGAAAGAATCCTTTATTAACTTGTAGTGAAATTAATAATAAACTGATATAATTTTTTTAATGCAAATAATGTTTTTACTTTATACCTACATTTTATACCAACATTTGTTTGACAATCCTAACGAATCCTTTTTTTATTTCTATTCATTTAGCCTTAAATTCTCGATAAAAAATTGTTCTTTTACGAGATTTATATAAAAGAAATCACAAGGGAACACATATAAATACTTTATATTTTGATTACTAAAAAATATGTATCAGTAAATATGACTTGTAGACTTCACGCGTGTCACTGTCGCAACTGCAAATTATCCGAAGAAATAGTGTCTAAGAGAGTGTATCGCAAAGCTTAACAAAGCACGCAAACCCGTGGACAAATCTTATCTGACGAAACATTGAGCGGGCTATATAACTCACGCTAAAGTCAAAGTCGAAGTTAGATGAATATGGAAACTCAGTACGGCGTACATTCAAACGAGATTAGACGCAGAACCCTTTACAGTATCAGAAGCTGCAGCTGTGAGTGGACTGAAAGTTGCCAGGTTGCGCATGCCGTAGGTAATTGTAATAAGTACTTGATTAAGCCCGAACTTCCGGGATTATAAAGCGTCACGCCATTACTCACGATTCCTATACACAATTGCGTTTAGCATTCACGAAACGCGATGCTGTTGGCGCCAAGAATACCACTATCCTCTTTGATCTTATATCGAGGTAGATAATTTACAAATTAATAACCGTAAAGCGTATTAATGTATATGTGGTAGCCAGATTATAGAATCAGTCGTTTTATAAAACGTCTAGGCATTTTATAAAGTGCG
>NJRQ01000044.1:0-28678 GCA_003063805.1 Aphaenogaster ashmeadi | reverse complement strand
GAGGGACAATATTGCGCAATATCAAAAAGGGCAAGAAATTCAGCGGGCCTCTCAAAAATAAACCCTAGACTCTTCACTCTACTTCTTTTTTCCTCTTTTGCGAGATGTTACGGAAGATCAAGACATCACCTCACGAAAGACATTGTGCGAAATCGAATTTGCACGGGCGCGTGTTTCGTGAGCAAAGTTAAGTTTCCGTCCGTGGGTGACTACACGGTCGATTGCGATAACGATATGGCGAGGCAGCCGATTACGATCCCGTGGCCCATATGCCTCCTTTGGGGGATGGAGCACGAGCGAATTCTATTAACAGGACGGTTTACACGGTCGCGTATCCCTCGTAAATAGAAATGAGCAAACAGATTCGCCGCGCGACGACGCGACACAGCCATCGGGGCGCTTTGCTGCGCTCCCGTTCGCCAATTTCATCAGCGCCCGCTCGCATAACTGAAAACCGTGAAAAATGAGGACGCGAGGAGGAGAGGCGCGGGAGCACAAAGACCTTCCGGCATTTTCCGGAAAAATGTTCGCGCGCGCTGTGATACGCGGGCGGAGCAATTTATCACTCTCAGAACGCCGCGACATTAATAAGCGTTTCGGGTCAGACAATGAGCGGTGGAGTAATTCTGACGAGCAACTCGCGCGCGTAGCTATTCGTCTCGGAAGGATTTGTCGCCAGCGGGTGGAAGAGATCTCGGTAAAATGGAATATTAACGTTGTACATAGATCTCTAAATTCAAGTGGAAGATGCTCGAAATGGATTTTATATCCTGCGACGTCGATTCAGCTGTTTGATACAGTAATGTGTTATTTTATCATGAATAATACTCTAAAGGAGTATTACATATTATAATTTAAATGCATTTTACATATTATAATTAAAATATTGTAATACGTACGCAATGCATCATAGGATTTATCATAGATTGCGTTACTTAAAATATATATTTACATTAAGAATCTTGTAACATTAACACAAATATCGTAACATTAAAACTTATATAATTATATAAGTTTTATATAATTATTAGAATGATTTTTTATACGATCATAAACGGCAACAGACGATAATTGTCATGTAAATTTTATATAATAAGTAAAATAATATATGTGACAAAGTATATCTTATGAATACTTAACATTTCGCGAAGATTTGAAGCTACGTCGATTTTTTACGTAGACACGTTGTATTATATCGCGTTATTTCGTCTTATACATAACTGAAATAATTCTTTCCACTGAGGTCCATTATGACCGTGAGATTTATTACGGAGCTCCACACTCGTCTCGTAAATTATAGTATGTTTTAGAATCGCGCATGCTTCCGTTTTGCGAGTGAAGATAATTTAAATGCACGTAACTGCGAAGACGAACCGTCAAGGTAAATAATATAGCGTATATATGTCGGGGAGATAGAGGTGAGCGCATGTGAAACACACCGAAACCCTACATGTCTGCTCGAACAACCTGTACAATCGAATAGGAGGGAAGTACAATGGCGGAGGGACTGCGGATGCGAGAATCCGAACAGCGCCCGAAGAAAGTTCGCAGACTACTCGTTTCCTCTTTCCTCGGCGGAAAGAACTCGAAAGATCGGACGCGCGGAGAAATTGCTGAGTTACTACTGCATCAGGCTTTAGCATAAAGTGGAATATGGTGGTACCGGTATTACGGAACTTTAATGGCCGTATAGTGCCATCAGCACACGCGTGGTTCTCGAACGACGATTTCGATCGCCATCATTGAAAATTCGATTCCAGTTTGAATCACTCTTATCTCCGTAGGATTAAAAAATGTGTTTTCTAAAATAAAAAAAGTGGAAGGGATATTAAATAACGTAATGCCACGTGGTATGTATACCGTCTATTTTTTCGTATATCCGTATCAAGCATTGCTTGTATTAAGAAATAAAAATGTTCATAATTAAAGCTCGTTTCTACTTATTCACCTGCATGCTATAAATATGTCACTTCGATATGAGAGCACTTCTAAGCAGAATAAACATTTCAGCGCAGTTCCAGTTCTACAATCCATCTAGTATAACAGAATCTCACCTATATCATACGTATTCAATAGCGAGCTTAAACTTTACGAAGCCCATTAGCGAGTAACTAGGGGATGTTCTATCGAGCGAAGTCAGCAGTTAAATTCGCGAACGTCCAAATCTCATGAGGCCGTTCAACCTCACGGCACGAGTGCCGTCCTTAAGGACACCAATTCTAAAGCGTCTACGTGTACGTGCGTGCGCTTTGAAGAGAGAGTACGGAGTCATCAAGGATCCGGGTGCGAGTAATCGAAAGGGTTGATCCTAGAGACCGGCAGATTCTGCACTCCGTAGTGACACTTGTGACCCATGACCAACGTTAGATACAGCAAGGTCAGAAGACGAAGAGATCGCGCGCATTGAAATTCGAAGCCCGTAAATTTAATGCGCTGGGAATTAGGCTATTAAGCGTGAACAATGCCGTAATCTTGCTCGGTACATCTGTTCTATCCGAGCGCGATAACACTCATTGCGTAGTAAACGACTCAGAATATTAAGGCAATAATTGCGGCGCGCCGATAATTCCGTCGGTGCAACCAAAGGTAAATTTAAATGAACGTCATCGTTTTAGCGCTGAAAATGTATCGATCAGTATTAAATGAATCAGTATTAAATAAGGAATTACTGTTGCAATTCATTAAAACACCTCATGTACTTAAAGAGTTCATCAACTAAAAATGTGGCACGCGTTTTATCGAGATTTTCTTATTGCTAAGTTTTTCAGATTTTGCTTAATTTATTAAAAATCAAATTATCTGCTTCAACTTGAAAACCTTATATAGATTTTTAGTTTTAGATTTCTTTGCATTTTATAATCACTTATCTGTAATTTCACATTCATATTTTAATGATAATTAATTTTGATTTGGATTTCTTTATCTCAGTTTTATAGTAATTTTAACGTAACTGGGATTTTCAATATATTCAGTGATTCTCGCTACGTAATATAACATCCGTAAAATCCGTAATATAATATACTAGTTACACGGAGAAAATTTTATATTAAAAATTACTATGTATAGTAGTAGTCGTGGACCATGCTGGAATTATAAAAATTTTTACTATGTTTTCACAAAAGAGTTTAATAATTATTAATATAATAACATAGTAAAAATTTTTATAATTCCATCAATGGTCCACGACTACTACTATACATAGTAATTTTTAATATAAAATTTTCTCCGTGTAGTTACGTTTATATTAGTTCGTTTTCACACAACTTTCTCTCCAAATCTCTTTCAAAACTAAAAATTTTACAACGTTTCTGCTACACGCATAACTTTCTGCTGAAAGTACTCTACGGCCTACCGAAAATTAATCGTAAGGATAAGCAACGTAACAGGACGAAGTATAAGAAGCTTACTATCGAATGAAAGTGACGGAGGTGGACTGCTAAGAGCTGTATGATAGGAGATGATGCCGAGTCGAAGCGAGGGTGTGTCGAAGGTGCGTTCTCGCGGTTAAAGGAGGACGGTAGGGTTGAAAGGGTGGTCTGGGACAGCGCAGGATCACGGATGAAACTAGGCGCGGGCAGGTTCGAGGAAATTGCCACTCAGAAAGTTACGTAACCGAGGGGATTACAAAACTTATTGTATGGGGAGAAAACGAGGCGCCGAACAGAGTCGCGATACTGTATTCTTACGACCCGCAACGCGATCCTCATACGAAAATAGCGTCCAATATCGTCCGCCATCTTAGATAACCTGAATATAGTATATTGAAGTGAAGCTAGTATAAAATAGTGGTGATAGAAACTTTGACCGCCACAAATTAATCCGTGGTTTAAGGGAATACATACTTACTGTTGAGTCGTTAATTATAATTGTATCTGTAAAATCTCAAAATTGCATTTATTGGTCAACGAAAGTATCTAAAATATCCAGTTGTTCAAAAAAACTATGTATTATGCTTCGAAGTAAGAGATATATACTGTAGAAATTGCATTTATTTATTTTTTACTCTGTATTGAATTGCTGATTCGACTTACATCTTTCTTGACAATAACTGTTAAAAATGAAATAGACAAGTTTTCGGTAATGACAAAGGGAGGTACTTGCGTGACCTATGTACTGTGTTTTAAGTTTAAAAATATTTCAAAATACAATTAACAATCATTTTTGATATAAGGAACGTCGTTTTGTGTTCTAACATGTACTGTTAGTCTGACGCTATTTTATATCGACTAGGCAACGTTGCAATATTTCATCATTAGTACCACTGCGGAAAAAAAAGTTAAAATATTAACCTGAAATTTTCAATATGCACCTGCTTATTTATGAAATCCTTTTAACAGATAACGTGAAATTACGATGTAGTGACGACCAGTAGATTTACTAGCAAACAGCGTTTAAATAGCACGCGTGTCACATGGTCAGAAATGACATTGCCAAGTCTCTGTCTCGCTAGCGTCGGCTGAAGAAAATAGCTCTCGTTAAAATGTAATATCTTTCTTAATACGTGGGCACTCACAGTTTTTCCAATTTCTATGTGATGCTAAGACTTCAATGTATACAGAGAGCACATTTTTATCATAGTAAGTACTTTGTAAGCATGTGCTTTTGCAGGAAAAATGATAGTCCTCACGCTTTGTCGCGCAATGCCTATGTAAAAATGACTGAACTTTGCTAATTTATATCTCAGCGACCGTGTGGGCAAAAAATTTTATATTTAAAAAAAATTCTTTACTCTTCGCTCTGCAATATAAAAAATTTCGGGATCAAAATATAGTATACACTGTACATGACGTATTCCCTTAAACAGTTGTTATTGAACGTAATAATTAACGCGTTTCAATTATCTATTAAAACATATTCAATTTTATAAGTAGAAATTGTGAAATCAATCAAAAAGGGTACGTGCATAAAATTGAAGAAATTTGAGTTACGTTAAGATCGGATTGATCCGAGAAGATCGAGATTGCGTTGCGAAGAATTGAAAAAGGAATCAAGAACATCGTTGTTCCGTAAAATTGCCACTCAGAAAGTTATGCAACTGAGGAGATTACAAAACTTATTGCGTGGAGGGGAAACGAGTCATCGAGCAACGCCGCAATGCAACATCCACCCCAACTTCTTGAAATTCCATTCTTGCGTGCTATTTTGAAGCGGAACATAAGTAAGATATCTCGTATCTGCGGTATCATAATTCTGCTCGCAGAGATGCAATGTGCAAATTACATGCGGAACAACTGACTTCACCGTCGTCTCTGCGCAGTAGCCGGCGAACGTCCCCAAACGAAGGAAGTAATTTCGCATAAATTGTACTTGTGCGAGAAAACTCGATAGCGGATGCGTCGATTCGCTTTATTTAACATTCTGTTCAAGAAAGAGGAAGGAACACGTGTTTTCTTTCGCCTTCCTTTTTTTTTAGCGTTGTAGCTTCGCATCATGTATTGCACTTTTATAACAAGATCGTAACAGATTGCTTTCTTGTATCAAAAAACATTTGCTACATAAAATTATAACGATACATATACATTATCGCTTAAAAGTTTTAACACACTCCGTTTATAGAAATTTCGTAACATAAAGAATAAAATATGAATACAGTTTACATATATTATGTTTATTAATTTATTATTACATATTTTTATTGTAATTGGGAAAAACAATTTAATTCTTTTAAATGTTTGACTCCTCAAAGTAACTTCCTCGGGCTTTGATAACTTATTGTTTATTAAATAGCTTATTGTTAGTCGATTGAACTCGACTTTTCATTCAATCGATATACATATTTGTCTATTTAAGAAATTTATTTATAATTTCCGTTTATAATTATTTTTCGGCACGTTCGAGCAACCTTATTGAATACGTGACCAAAAATAAGAGAATATATCATAACTCAATATTTTATGTATAAAAGATTGGAATTGTTAGCAAAAATATAAGGTGTGCTGAAACTTTTGAGCGGTAATGTATATGCGAGTGAGAATTTATATAGTACATAGAAAGTTTATCTAGAAATAAAAATTTAGTTTTTTTGCACTATTAATTCTTTTCACCGTATAATCCACCAGTTTTTTTTCGCAACCTTGCGGCGCCGACTTTTATCCGCACGCAAGTAATATCTACGTTGCTAGATTGTTTAGCCCGAGAGACAATTGTAAAGGCGGTCTTTCCGTGGGAATCGCCACTCGGCGGGATAACGTAATTACCAAAACTTGCGTCAGAAAAAACGAATCATCTGGTACGGTTGTACGTTTCTGAGGCTCGGGAGTGAAGTTCCGGGGCGGAGTCGCGTGTCGCAAGTTTCCGGCCGCGCGCTGCTTGTAAGAAGAATCGACATTCGCTGCTTCCTCGCCCTCTCTCGCGAAAGTTCGAGCAGCTCCGACTACTCCTACGATGAAGGATGAGGACAGCCGGCAGACGCCGGTCATTTGTTATTTACTGATCATTACACTTCGACGTGACTGAAATGCTCGACGAGTCACGAGTCCTGAGACGGACTTGCGAGACGATGACAACGGTGCTTCGTCATTCCGCGCCCTGATTTCTTCGCGCGCCGAGATTCGCTGATGTTTCGTTTTCGATCGTCATGGATACAGTTCGAGGATGAATAGCTTACGCGTAAGACATCGAGGGTAAGGATACCCGTCACAAACTTACGTTTCGACGATGAATGTTCCCTCTGGGAATTCTTGTTCTGAAATGTGCGAGCTCGGTACTCGATATAAAACAAAATATTTAAATCATTATCAAAAGGTACGTCAGTAAACTCCAGATATATAAAAAAATGTTTTAACGATACGCACGATAATATAATATAATAGTTTAAACTGTGACATATATGTATATCATAGAAATGCATATGTACATGTCTATAATATCATGCAAAGTGACTTGAAAGTCACTTTAGAGCTTCAGAACTTCACGATGCAATTTTCGCAATAATTACCCGCTAGTTAAGGGGTGGCAATGGCGCAGAGCGCCTCGTCTTCGTAACGCGGAGAGTATGTGAATAATAAAAAGTTCCCCTGAAAAACATTCTGCGCACCGCGTCGGTCGGGATAAACTTCGAACGTGAGAATATTGGTGCGAGAAGGGAGTGTGAGAGGTCAACAGTATATTCAGGCCTGAAGTTACCGGCGGGCATTCTTCTCGTACCGATTTTTTTTTCTTTCTCCGCACGACTTTATCCCGGGAGAGAAAGAGAGAGAGAGAGTTGGCGCCGAACGCGAGAAGCCCCGTTAAAGCCTTCGCTTTAAAGCTTTGCAACTTGGGCAGAAAGTTCGCGTTCGAACTATCGGGAAAACCTCGCCCCGCAATATAAGCCCGACCTTTCTGATATTATTATTGCCCTGGCCGCGCCTTGCACCTCGCGGTGTCTTCGTTTTACCTTTGCTCTGCCGTTCTGGTTTTGCTTTTCGCTTTACTTTTCGGTCGCAGGGCACGTAGCAGCCGGAAAAGAGTCGCGAGTTGCCCCGCAAAAATCGCCTTGTTACAGCACCCGCATTATCTGGCGTATCTTTCTTCGTAATTACATTCAAACTTCGTGGCAAGGAATTAATAAGCGTTATTTCAAAATCATTTGCAGCTGCACTCTGTTAAATGCTTTTCAATACATTAAATTAATGCATAACTGTTAGTGTCCGTTTCTATTATTTTATTCTTCAATTTTCTCGTCTTGTTTTGTTATTATTATGATGTTACTGATATAACAGAGGATACTTGTCCTTTTCGATTATTATTTCAAGGCATATTGTTTCAAGATCTAGTATATTATATTTTTTTATATGCATAATAGAATATCTCGTTAAATATACAAACGTCTCTTTAAAGTAAGATTCTTGAGAGTAATAGTCTGTGGATGAAGATAAGTATCTCGGCCTGAATCGGCCCTTTTGAGTTATTTGATGTTTGTACTCTTTGCATAAATATCGAGATTATATCTTGAGTGCCAAGGGCTTTCATCGCATTCATTTCTTAATTGAGAAATAAAAAAATAATATAATACCATCTCAATAATAATAAACTAACAACTGTGTAATGAAATAAGTGGAAAATAATTAATTTATACAAAATGGTTTTATGCAATGTGCATATTTATCGATTAACCTATATTCAGTAAGTATTCCGCATAATTTATAATACGTACAATGTAATTTTACAATAATATTTTAAAAACGTTTAATAACAAAAAAACAAAAATCAATATTGCAATTCAGTATTTTATGTAAAAATTAGATATAATTTTGTGCTTCGTATTTATACGTGCTATTACACTATTGATTTCGAAACAATCCTACGATTTCAATTAATCAAAATTCAGCATAATTTAGATTCAGCATTTCAACGAAAGAGGATCTATACCGAGATATTATAGTATCTATCGGCGAGCGTTATTTCCCTCATCAGTAAGCGCAACGGCATCGTCCTCCATGCATCGACATGTACGCGAAATGAAATCCTATTGTCATACACCCACGAGTATTGTTGAACGTGCGAAGAAACGATCGACACAAAGCGGCGACAGCGAGGCAATTGCGTTACTAACGCGCACAAACGAGTGAAATTCTACATTGAGACATCATTCGCTTCTATTTCGGATGTTAATATTGAAGCGATGCAAGATCGTGAATAAATAATTCGAAGATGTGAAGAAGAACTACTACTCGGAAGGATTGCTTATTCAACAACGTGAGAGCTTCGACGGCGTCAATAAATGCGGTGTGAAATTTCTTTTCCATTCGCGGGTGGAATTAAATTTTAGTTGTCGCTTGTCTGTCAACTCGGCTCGGTGTATATTAACGCTAGGTGCAAACGCAATAATGCACATTGCTTATAACGTCGATACGTTATTCGCTTCTAGCAAGAGTCGAGGCCTGGCTTTTCACCAGCACCCAGACACATTTTCCTAACAATGCGACCAACGCGTGCCCGGCCTACGAGCGACAAAAGTCGTTTTAATGCGTGAACTCTGTAACTTTTCCCATATAGAATCGTATTCCAACTTCGTGCCCTGCACTAAAAATCTCGCTGCAGAGAATTGAACGAAATTATTGTGAGGTTACATATGATTTACTGTAATAGAATTGAGAAACCATTCTTTCCTATGGTACTAATTATAATTGCTTATTATAGTAATGACTTGCCTTTTAAAAAACATATAGGGTAAATTATATAATTTGATTATTCTGATTACAGAAATGGAAATAATCTGAGTGATTAAATTACATGACGCTACACTCAGTAAGTAAGTCGGGAAAGAAAAATATCGAAAAAACAGCATTACAGCGTCATCCAAGTTTTAAAAGATTAGGAATATTTTACTATTGCAATTGCGAGATAATATTGAAAAGAGTAGAAAAGTGAAGTAATAAAATAGTGACGAGAATCCAAACAAGTTCAACCGCCACGTCAATCACATTGACTGGCATGGTCAGTAAACTGATCCACGCAGCCGTGACTGACATTGCGATTGAAAAGAGTTTTCGGATTATTTACGATTCATTGACGGCCCGTGGCTGCCGTAGATTTCCGATTGTACCCTTCAGACTTACAACGAGAACTCGCGATTCCGTGAGAAATCAGCCGCCACTACGAAAAACGATTCGCACGAACGTTCCGAACTATCGGCCCGCGGTTGCGCTCCGTGCCAAGATATTTAATGCAGGCACATCGATTCACCAAACCCCCTCACATTTTTCTCGCTCGTCCGGGACATCCGAGAGGTACACCGAAAGATTGCGGCGAAAATTCTATGAGTGATGACGGCCGTGCGGCGTGGATATGACCTCGATGCGAGAACCGGAAGTGGCCCTCTCTGCGCCACCAGAACCATCGCACAGGCGTAACTATCGAAGTTACAGGCTACGACGATCATAGATCTGAGGATAAGCCGGTAGGACGAAACTGCAATCGCACGAATCCCACGTGGAAACCACATTGAATATTCATTGACTAATCGATTGGAGAACACGTTTTAGATCCATATTGAACTTTATACGTAAATTTGTGTGAAATAGATTTTCGCGTGAGGTAGATTCTCATCTCTATGATCGATGATAAGCATTCTCAAAGTCCTTACGCAATAAAGTTTCATAATAATCTCTCTACAATTATTACTTCCAATTTCACTATATTATTGTTCCTAATCTAAGTTTCTTTCCTATTTTGCGTAGCACAGAAAAATAAAAGTTTTCATTTCTCAATTCTAAAATCTAATGCATAAACTTTTACGATAAAATTTAAGATATTTATACTATTAATAACACTTCTTATTGCCTTTTCAAAATCGTGCCACGAAATGTAGAAAGTTGCGGACAATTTAAAAATCGCCATCATAAAAACTTGTTCCAGATGCACGTAAGAAAGCAAAAGTAAAATCAAATAAGATATCCGAATTGAGAAGGCGTTACGCCATTGGCTGAAAACGTCTTACGTGAACGAGGTCATTTCTCGCTCCGGATCCAACATGATACATCGGGCGGGGAGTGACACTCGCGCTTCTTGATTAGCCGCATAATTTTTTCCTCTCCCCTGATAATATCAGTCGTCCCCAGGCGAGAGTTTCCCGGTGGAATGAGAAATGTTCTTGGACCGCGTTACCAAACGATTTCGCGGGAACGAGCTCTTCCTGATACCTCGATCCCGCGTTCCCCATATCCGAGGCTCGTTCATCGTGAAGCGCGGCTCATGAATTCCTGCGAATGCCGGTTCTTATCGCCGGGACACGTCGTTGCGCATGAAAGGCGCGCCTTTTGGAAGAAGAATGATCGTCGTTTGCGCAAAGACCGTGTGAATTGCGCCATTACATTTTGCGGAGCTTCTTCGCTTGACGCGCTTCTTCATATTAACTTCTTTCTCATGATGCGGCATTCCTAGGACTGATCATTTCTCATTGTGGATACATTGCAAATAGGATTCGCGAAATCCAGCGCAGCTATGAAGGAATATTGCGCGGAAAACTTTAATACTGTTAACGACCAAATTAATGAATGGCTAAATATATTCATTATTAGGAATAACGGCCACTTATAATGTATTCCAATGTCATTTTCTTATAATCCTATATCCGTATTGTATTCGTATCATTTTCTTTGAAATTAGTATCACATTTTTCCTGCACCAATAGCAGGAAAGATTCAAGAATCACAGATATCCGCCCTATCGGATATTTATAACAAACATTTTGACATGTCTTTTTTATTACTGGTCAAGAGAATAAACTATCAACGTCTTCGCTGGCGTGTACGTGATCGAAATATATCATCTAGTACTCAGCGTATTCAAGATATATGCTCGCAGTTGCCAATCTAACATGGAACATATTTTGTACGTGAAATCTGAAATAGATGTTCTTCGTCGTTGACTTTAAATAAAAAATCTACAGCTCAAAAATGAGACAAAATATGTGTATATCGCGTGTACGGCAAGCAAAGAAGAAATAATTTCTGATTTATTTGTCAATTTCATTTCAACATAAGAAATTATCTCGATTATTTTCCAAAATATTTATCTAAATTAATTGCATATCGATACTTATACAAACACGTACTTAAACAAAAAATGTTAAATAACTATTTTAGATCTCTAAAAAGCACTAAATTGTTATTCTGGCAAAGATTTTTCTGTAATAGAAAAATGTACACAAAGTATAAGTTATATACAGTATGTCTGATTTAAGTGGAAACGCGTAATTATTTCGTAGAAAATTAGAAATACAAAAAAGTTGTTAAGACAAAAGTTGTAGGGTTTAAAAAGATCTATTTACTGATGATATCAGTTTGACTCTGGGTGGCGTCGCCAAAGTCAGGACAAGGTCACTTTGAATTTTTTAAATGGAACCCCCTATTTTTTATTGCATATTCTTATATGCCCTTCTCGAGACCTTTTCAAAACACCATTCATTTTTCGATAACTGTACCTTAATACTTTTATGCGTAGAATACTGAGATGAATCAATTGGTGCAAGGAAAACACATGGTTGCTCTTCAATGAATAGTTTACGAGATAGTTAATATTTTATGTCAAAATATTGTAAACTTTGAACCTTCATATCTCCGGAACGGCTTATGCAAAAGACAATTTTTAGGTATGTTTTGAAAAGGTCTCGAGAAGGGCTATAAAAATATGCAATAAAAAATAGGGGGTTCCATTTAAAAAATTCAAAGTGACCTTGTCCTGACCTTGGCGACGCCACCCAGAGTCAAACTGATATCATCAGTAAATAGACCTTTTTAAACCCTACAACTTATGTCTGAACAACTTTTTTGTATTTCTAATTATTTACGAGATAATTACGCGTTTCCACTTAAATCAGACATACTGTATGTCGCTTCCATGTCTTTCGTCGTTACAGACGGAATGTAACGAAATTAACCACTTAGATTTACCACAAAGATTTGTACATAAGATCCGAACAAAATGGCACATTGACCAAGAGTACGACTTAAGATACGCAACAGAACTTGGCAAACTTCCTATGACGTCATTACACCTTAAGAAGGGTGAAACTCGGAGATGGATCTTCTCGCCTTTCCAAGCGAAAAACTTCACACTTCCATCGTCCTCTTATTGTCTTTCAGTCACGAGCGACACGCTTCTGTCCACTGAACCTAATTCTCATCCCTCAGTCGTTTTACTGCGCTACTTCTATAAGACTAAGAATAAAATAATATTTCTTTTTTAACAGAATGACTCTTTTACTTTAGAAGAGAAGTTTTGATAAATTCACATCTCATACAGTCTCAAATTTATATAAGTCCGGTCCAAATTTATAAGAAATTCTTCAATTGTTTATATTTATCTAAAATTATCATTATTGTAATAAGAGATATCGAAACAAAAACGATGAGAATACTTTATATTTAGTATTAAGAAATTGCAATTTAGAGTTTAAAATATACAAGAAAGTTTATCTCGCTCACTTTGTTATTTGATAAGATCTAATTTTGGATCTAATTTCGCCTTAAAATATATCTTTTATTATTATTAAATTTTTTTTCATTTTATATTTGTTACGTAATATTTATTCTGCATATTTGTCTCTTAATATTAATGTTCAAAAATAATTGTTCCACGTTCCAATCTGGTAAATAATAATTACATTATAATAATAGAATTAAGATTGAGCATTAAATAAGACAGACTATATAGAATCAAAATTTAAAAATGCTGTTACTTACATATGTACAAATTTAAACGAATAACTGAAATTATTTTATGCTACTGCACAGCATGTACGTGTTGTCAGCTTATAGCACAGTTTTTAAGTATAAACAGCCACGAAGAAGATGACACTTGCTGCGTCCCTCCGTCAACTCCCTCTGCACACAAAGCAAGTTGTACGGAGGTATATTTCGAGAAACTAAAAACCTTCATTCCATATTTCGAGGCATTTCTCCACTGCCGCTGCAAGAGACACGAGGTGCGCCCGAAGTGTGGTCTGCTCCTGTAACCCCAACCGTCCTCCGTTTTTCCTCTACACAGTGGAAGAAAGGAAGAAAAAAAAGAAGCTCGCCTAAACCGTCCCTCCGGTTTTACGACGGATGCAGACCATCCCCAAACCAGCGCTCCTTCTCTTTCAGCCCCAGCAACAACGACGACTAAGACAATTTACAGCCATCTGATTCCGTCGCGGTGCGGCGATAACGCAAGGCAGGGTTTTTCCTTATTTACGAGTTGAAAAAGTTCCGCGGCTTTCTGGCATAGCTTACGTAATTTCTTATTTATCTTCGAGACACGCATCCCCGATGTCCCTCTCGTACTCTTCGATAACCGCTCGTTTATCTCCTGCAGCAATTACTTTTACGTCAGTTACGCCTAGCGTGTACCTTCTTCCGGTGTTTGAAGCGGGATATTTGTCTCAACTGTCTAGTTCATCGAATCGTAAAAGCACCTAGCAAAGGTTTTTGTATGAAAGAGATCCGACAGAAAATCTTGCTTTCGAGTTACCTCGACATGTGAAAGGAAACGGATTTCTCAACAAAGACCAAAAACATGAGGAACACGCGATAAACCGCTCAAAAACGAATATTTCATATCGTTCACCATCTTCGAATTCTAGAAAAAATGACAAAACTTTAACATAATAAATGCATTATATAAAAACTAATCCTAGAATGGAATACTGCTACAGGCCTCATACACTATTCAGCTGTTCATACACTATTCAGCCTCATACACTATTCTACTTTGATATTAAATAAATCAATTTTAATAATCAAGGTAAATTATATTCGACAACAACTGGCTAAATTAATTACAAATCTTCTTACTACGTAGTAGTAAGAAGTCTTCTCTTACGCCGAGAAGACGTTATCCGTAAAACAATTTTAAATTAACTCTATATTCACTTTGTACGACAATTTTCAAATATAATATGAGATAAAAAATAAAATGTCATATATAACTAGTTCGATTCATATAGAGATTATAGCGACGCTATTATGGACTTAATAAATATTCAGTTCCAAATGCATTGTAGGAATTAGTTAATCAATGTATTATAAAAGAGTAAGTACTCTACATCTGTATCGATACAGATAAGCATTAAATATTTCTTCCGAACTTTCCACATATACACTGAAAGAAAGGCTTGGTTATAAAAATCCAGGCTTGGTTAATGTTACCAAGCGCCTTGGTGAAATAGTTTCAACTAAACGTATAATAAGTATTACATAATTTAGTTGGCTCAACTAAACAAAATTTACTCTTTTATAATTATTACAAACGTTTATAATTATTACAAAATATTTTGTTATTATTATTATAATCGGTAATAATAATCAAATACTTCAAAAGAAAGTATACTAAATGCATCTCACAAGTTTACTAAGAATTTTTTTTCAGTGTACGCATCTGAAAGAAATCACAAATACAAATCAAGATCAGTCACTTCGTATTTTTCCGTAAACTGCAAAGGTCGCGTCTTTACACCAGGCATGAGAAAATTGCATGACTCTCAAAGGTTTAGATTGCTTGAACGAGCATCGAGGGATCGCTATTTCAGCGCCAATCGGGTTTTCAACCAAGCAGGTGAACGACGTTAGCCACGAATTCCCCTTTTTAGCGCTGTTTCGAGTGAAGGAAGACATGCCCATAAAAAGGGCAAGAGCGCCAGAGGCGTGGTGAAAGGACAGAAGAAGAGCCGCTGAGGAGGATGGTATTTTCTAAAGACGCTTACTCTTCAGGCAGATGCGGAACCGCGGGCAAGGAAAAGCAAGGGGATCCGACGCCTATATTTACTCATTTTCTTTCTCAAAGAGAACGTCGCCTTAGTCGTCGCTGGGCGTAAAAATGCTCAGCTATTTCGCCTTGCCTAAAGGCTTAACCCTGTGTACGGTAACCCGCATCTCGTAGATCTGCGCGATCATCTCATAGACGGGGAGCGAAGAAAAGAGAACGGTTGGAAATGCATTGGAATTTTGAAAATCGGTGCGTGAATGTGGCCGTCAATCCTCTGAGAAAACTCAACTAACGGGATTTTCACGTTCCAGCAGTATTCAGGCAGTGAAAAATTGGTAAAGTAAAATATTCTCGTTCGCGATTTAGATCACCTTATCTCTAGGCGACTGGCTGTCTCGTTTATTTCTCCTTCATCATTTTAGTCGCAACTAAAACTTACAACTTTTGCATTCTACCGAAAACATTATTTCTAATAATATTACCTCAAGCGCGTCAGGGTTCAGAAATATTATTCTTAATATTTTTGTTGCAATCGAAGAAATCTTCGCATAAGTACCGCCACACGATGCGGCTGGCTTGCGACCGACGGAGAGAATGTCCGGAGTGCATCGCGTGCTCGCTGACGCGCTGAAACAAATCGCGAATATTCGCGACAAGACCGCCGCGGAGTGAAATCGGTGATCGGTCGGGATACCGGAGCTAATAGTTCCGAGCGCAGCTGAAACGCGAGCGGTCGGACGCGCCGCGGAGTGCCGGACGGAAGTGTACCGCAAGCCATATCTGGTTTAATTTAGCTTGACTTCTGCGCCGCATAGTTACTGACGGTGTCAGCCGCGTGGATGCATACGGATAGCGAATAGTTTCCACCGGTTATCGTCGAATTGTCCACGGTCTTCCATTCGCCATCCGCGAATACCGCAGTGGCGCGCATCGCATCATCGTCCGGCGATATTGCCGTTCAGACACGATTATACTGAGCCGGGTTTTACAACAAAACTTGAACCGCTAAGCCGAGGTTCAAGACACGCTCGCACGCACGCAGGTATCGATCGCTGAGTATCACCGAAAGACTTTTATACCTTTTTCATGTACATACGATTTGTAATCAGTCTGCCCGGTACACCGGGGCGGTTGTCCGCTCGTAAACCTTGGTTCCTTGCGCGGCTGTAATCTCCTTTTCCTCTTACTTTTACGATCGTAATCATTCCTGTAACTGACAAGTCGGGGCTCAACGTCGTAACGGCGAGAACGTTTTACGTTCGCGACATGCACGATGATCAGTGTCGGAATGCATTGGCCGATTGGGTGGATCTACTGAAAACTGAAAGATAGGATTTTCTAGTTATGATTGCAATTTTTCTTACGCTTCGCTGAACGATCTGATGACAAATGGAATCGCGCAGAATTCCGTGCTGACGTTTGTCGAAGATGACAATATTATTACGTTAAACCGTTCGACACTGTCACTGGAAGAAATTAACATAACTCATCGAAAAGGAATGCTGAAAGTGCGCGGTAGAATTTGCAGATTTCTCGTCACGACACAATGACAGCCTGCAGAAAACTATTTCGTAATGATACTTATTGGGCAGCTTCTCCAGCAGAAGCGTGCAAGAATACTCGCGAAAATCGTTCACCGGGCGAATGGAAGACACGCGGCGCGTTGCCTGGCGTTTGTTGAAAGGCGGATTCATGGAATGGCATTTAGCTGCAGCAGAACTTAGGGAATGTTTTACAGTAAAGTGGCGACTGACCCGCGGTAAGTGGAAATGGCGTTATTACACGCTCACGTAATGCATATAAAAGTTGTTGCGCGCAACGAAGACAGGCGTCTTTCTCAGCTTTCTGCAAGGCTGTAACAAACAGAAACGGAACAGTTTCGCGTAGTACCGGCACCGCCAACCGGAAAACACGTACATATCGCGCTCGCATGTTTTCGAACATTTACCGTATCTGCGCTGCGAGGAAATAGCACCGCTACGCTTCCGTTTCCAAATTATGCTTCTGTTAAAAATAGATTTCTAACCGCCATTGTTTTACAATGCGAAAAATTTATCTTTTAACATAAAGCTACATTACAAAAGGAAATATCTTCATTTAATTATAAATATACAGCTGCGATTTTTATTTCTCTAAATATATCAAATTTGAGTAGCATATTTTATACATTTAAATAGCATTGTTAATTTCAAATATCCCTGTTCATCAGAAATTTTACAAAATATTGTATTGATAAATTAATAATGCCTTTTTTAATGCGATTCAAGAAATGTTTGTCTCTGAAAAGATTTTACTGCAGTTTCGTAAAGTTTCACTTGAACCGTCAGTCCCCTAGCAAGTGTTCTTGAAGTGTTGTATTATACGTGCCAGTTTGTCGTAAGTTTTTTTATGCGGTTACATACTGTGCACATTTAACATCCGGTACATTAATTGTAATACTACTAGACTTTCAGAAGCAAGAAATGCAGAAAAAACAATAATTGATTTTTTTAAAGAAGCATATACCATAGTTACTTTAAAATTTCTACAAGATAACTGCTATCTCTTCTTTTATGAAGTACTTGTACTTGATTTTTTGAAACTTTTTACAACTCACAACGCAGCGAGTGTTATGTATTAAATAAACCATTTTTTAAAAAGAAATATGATTAAATTTGTATCGTATATAGTTTGCGTGGTATATAAAAATAGAGAAAAACTCCTCCGAGTCGCTCTAATCAGAAAAAGAAACGCTGATGTAGAAATAACTTCGATCTCCCGAATGCTTTGCCTTTCGGAATCTCATATCTTTTTCCACATATCAAGAGGATGCTGAGACGCAAGGGTAAAGACTTTATATGCTGCGTCACGTTTCGACGACTTCGCTAAACAACAATAATTATTATTCCGAACACGCAGTCGCTCAAACCCTCCGTAATCGTCCCCTCGTCGAAAATCCGGGGGCGAGAAGTTGCACGACGCGGAACAGATTAAAGCGTTAAGCTGCGCTACGGTAGTCAGAGGTGGTATCAGGAGGCGACGAAATAACAGCGCGATGGGATTTTCATCCCCGTCCGTACGTGTCAAGCGCCGCTTAATTACCTGGTCTGGCAAAGTTCTAGCGTCATCAGGAGAACTCGATGGTCGAATCCAAAAGCGATATGCGAAGGACGTGCACCGGCATCGGCACGAAATCGGATCGTTAGATACGCTTGACAATGTCGTACAGTTTAAAGGATAATTTTGTGTCCATACGCCCTTTATTATCCCGAAAGACCTGGCTCATTCATGCTCCAAGTATGTACACGCGAATGTTATCTCTTTGCCTGGTTTAACGCGCTATCGAGTCGTTCATCGTTTAAACAAAATATGCAAATTGCATTTAACGATAAAAGGAAAAGCTCACCCTACAAGCTTAGCGTGTAATTTAAATTCCTGCTTTGCGGAGATTCGCAGAGAGCGCGTTCCTAAGATTTTCGGCGCAAGCGTATCGCTTTGTTAAACTTTCAGTTGATTGTAGTTATAAGTATTTACCTCTTTTTAACAGATTCTCTCATAGAAATATCTTATCTTCAAATATTGCACTAAATTTTTTAGGAACATTGTTATTTTGCGTTGGCTAACTACATTATTATTACAATAATTAATTTAGTTTTCCATAATAAGTTAAAAGTTATATTAATAGATATTAGAATAACATAATTAATAATAATAAGCAAACATTGCAATTAACTATTAAGCAGTATATAATTATTAAAATGCTTAACCTGTAAAGCGTGTCAATTTCTGTAATGTGCTACAAACAGTGACATAAAAAAAATATAGTAGCGCAAAATAATTATACAAATAAGTATCATATAGTTTATATATACATAATTTGCTATTAATTATTGTAAACTCATTTTTTAAATTTTATTATATTTATTGTATCAAATATCTTATTATAATATATCTAAAATGTAGGTAATTATGTAGCAAATATTATATATTGCACTCATAAGTTATTGTTTTTGACTATTTTGATTTAAAATATAATTATTACATTTGTAACATGCAATATTAACGTTAAACAGTAATAACAATTAGTAATTAATTTCTAATTAAATACGTAGAATCAATTAGCCGTGTCAACGGCACAGATTGTAACAAGAGAACATTATATTTAAGCGAAATAATCAATTATGACAGAACACAAGAGCTTTAAAAGAAAATTTAACGTTTTAATTATCTCTAAAAAATTACGTAAATTGAAATTAAAACCCGATAAAAGCTACGATGTATTATTTGCATATTGAAAGTGTGCTAATATCTATGAATATCTGCAGATAACACAAACGCGTACCAGAATTATGTAATTATTAATTAACATTGTAATTATTTATGGTATTTGTGATTATATTCCGTAATTAAGTTTACACGATACTTAAATATTGATTTTTACTTACAAAATAAATACCAAAGTTTCTATTTTTAAAGGATGAATACACGGAAAGAACGGTTTTGCCGAAATATCTAAAAATTTGACCAGACACAGATCTGAAAATAATTTTGTTAGACCATCAAAAGTAACTATGTAGGACACTTCAACATAATGATAATGCTGCAAAAAGTTTTTTGATATTAAAGATATTCTAGCAACTATTTTCGGCGTCCTACATAATTATTTTGATGACTGAACAAAATAATTTTCAGATTTGTATCTGGCCAAATTTTTTAATATTTCAGCAAAACCATTCTTTCCGTGTAACGTTCAAGATTTATTTTAAGCAATTTTTCCTTATCTTTTATTGCTGTCTGCCAATTTCAAGATCTTCTGATATGCGTTTTATCTTTAATTACTGCAGTAAATATGCACAGTCTTTTCGATCGTTACTCGAAATGCGAAATTTCACGTAATTAACATATAATACATGATAATTTATACGATGTATGGTATATTGTAACAATTTACTATCTTGTATTTACTTACATATACTTAAATCTTGTACTTACTTACATACATAAGTCTTTTATAGCTAATTCATTAGGCTCACCATAATTACGTGCAGTCTAAATCAGACACACGTGAAGCTTCAAGTAACATCGGCAATCAGGGCACCGCGGTCGTGATGAAAATACAGTGGCTCGCGGAAATCCGAAGCTTAGAGGATCCTCCGTCCGTTCAATGTACAATTATAGTTCAAATGAGAAAGACGGTCGAAGGTCTCGGCTAACCGACAACAGCGAACGAAACTCTGGTTTCCAGCACGAGTTAACCGTCAGAGACGAGAGTTCATGAGGTCAATATGGAAGGGTTCCTCGAATCGTGACGTAAGCAGTTAAGCTTCTTGCGTGAAAGACAATTCGCTAACCAAACCATGTATTACGTGTTTAACTACGTGCTACTGTTTTTTGCGTTAACAATAATAATTAGTTTTTATCTTCCGACAAAAAATTGTCTCACAAAAAGGACTTGACGTCACAAATTGATCACAAAGAAGAATTAACATACATTTCAATATAGCGGATTGTTACGCGTCTGCAAAGATCAATGGTCAATTGCATGAACACTCACAAACGTATTCGTAAAATGTATTACTACTTCTCATGAAAGGATGTCGTAGACAGCATATCGTGTGCATTCGCATATACGTTTACTCTTTGTCGCGTAGCATCAATATCGACGTTCCGGGAATGTTCTCGCCACATTTTTCTCCCCAAAGACGAAATAAATTCATCCGCGTTTCTCTTACACGACGGGGCAGTTTGATTCCCCTGCGAGAGATCTACATACGAGAAGAGATGGTATCTTTCTGACATCCAAAACGAAAACGACGTGTAAACGTCGTCTCCGTAACAATGAGTCAGTCACCAAAGGCGAGTTTGCGTCGTGTGAGTATTCAATGTGCAAGAATATTTCTTTTCAGATGACACGCTTTCCGCTTTTTTACGACGCGCAATGCCTTTGCAATTGTTTTTCCAAATAAGAGCGCCGCAAAGCGCAGCCGCGACCATTTTGTGCTTCTGCTCAGGAAGAAATTGATCACGCTTCGTCTTGGCCGTATACTTCGCCTTCACGAGGTATTAAATACCATTCGATTCAGAACCACTTGCCCTCGTTTAAATGAATTAATTGAAAAATTGAATGGTCTGCACTTACAATGATCTTTTGCAGTTTTCATGAAGCAACGGCGTAAAAAGAAGTTGCTTCTGAATATTGATTCTACGTTAAAACGCTGTGACGAAGAATTAAAAAAATGCATGTCGAACATTAGGAACAGCATCGGAGAATTGAATGCGCGTAAATTATATATATAGAGTCCTGCGCCATGTAAATTAAAATGTTTTATCTCTCATGAATGTTTCTAATTCAAGAAAATTCGACACATAAAATATTCAAATATACATAGTGTATATTGTAACTTTTCCCATTGCTCTTACAATCCAGAAAGCGTTAATATACTATATGCATCAAACATATGCCGCATTTATAAAGACTAGTGTAATCACTCATGCAACATTTGCTCGCTAACGCTCTGCTTACCTCTATTTTCTATGAATTACTGATTGCACTTCAGGGAACTTAAATAATAAATCGCGGTCGATATTCCGCTCCGCGCGCTTGCCGCGGGCCCGCGTCCCTGGATTTACAACAAAGGGCACTTTAATCCGCCGCAGGAAATCCATACATAACGCGAGCATGTTCTCGCGACCGCGAAATAAAACAATGACGACGGTATCCTTTACAACGAACGAATCTACGAGTGCGAGTTTACATCGCGGTAGTATTCATGACGCGCGGGCGGACACACGGGCGCGATGAGGAGTTAGAGGGGGTGGTTTTTCCCCCTTTCAGGCCGCGCACCGCTTTGCTCTTTCGGTGTGCACGATGCTTTCACAATTGTTTTCCTAAATGAAAGCTCGAGAAAGTGCAACCGTACCTGCAGCCATCGTCGTAGGTAGAGCGAGAGGAAAGGCGCAGGGTCGGACACGAACGCGAGGAAGGGGGTTTAAAAGGGCTTAGTTACACTGCATCTCATTGTTACTGTAGCCCGGTATCACCGGCGCTTCCTACCCGCTTCCTAGAACTTTATGCCCTTCATCGCGAAAGTTTGGAACTTACCCTCGACACGAGAGCTTTTTAACCCCGCCTACCTCACCCGGGCCAACGAATCGCAGCCGCTAATGGCGCAAAATCCTAGCGGGCAATGCGCGATAGTGAAATTTGAACATTTGTGCGAGGTCCGCGAGTTTGTCGCGGAAGGATTTCTTTATGCACTGAATTTTCCTGAAGACTATCCTTTCTTTTGTTTATACTCTGACGACAGATCTTGTTCCTTACCAGAAACATACGTTAAAGTGATGCAAAGTTACAAATTTGAGAAGTATAGAGATAGGAAAGAACATTAATTAATATTCCAATTAAATAAAACAAGGTCTTAATAATTACATTAAATGTTCACATAAATCATATTAATTTATTAAATCTTTGTATATAGGAAATTAAGCTCTCTCTCGCTAGATAATAATTATTCATTTATTTATAATTAGTATGAATAATTATTTGATACACTGGGATGGAGGGTTAAAAACAGATAATTGTAAACTGTTCTAACGTCTCTGCTGAATTATTCACAATCTATTACAGTGTATCGAGTCGTTATTGACAACACCCGGAAATATGTTATACGCAGTTAAGGGCATTTCAATAATGCATTTCCGGAAACTATGAGAATTACTGTCGACCACGCAGTAAAAAGCTTTAATTCCGATCGAACTCTACCAGGAGCAATGCCATTTCCTGAATCGGGAATTGGGATTTCGTGGTCATAGGGTCGAAGCGTGATATGACTTCCCAGTTCCACAGAGAGATCGGGCTTTATTTAGGTCCCGCCTGATAAATTTGGTCGTATACAAAGTGGACGTGTTCAGGATTCCCTAGATGACTCTGCTCATATCATTCGAACAGATCTTATATGGGTTTCATGGAAATTATAATCCTCGTTTTGTCATCTTTTATCATAGCTTAATATTATATACAAACCAAATTTTCTGATATTTAAGTAACATTAAATAATTTATCAAAAAATTAATGCGCTCACCATAAATTTATAACTAATATTTAAATCGAAAATTTTTAATGGATTCGTTTTTTTTAAAGAAACGTACTACAGCAGAACGAAAAGTTAATATTTTGATATTAATAATACGTAAAATCAAAAATATACTATTAAATTTGCGTAAATAAAACTAATACGTTTAAAAATATTTTATATCATATTTTTATAAATTTTTAAAAAATTAATTTTTAAAAACTGTGAAATTAGTAAAACAAGAAAATATGACAATATAATTCTTGTTGCTTATTCTACTGTTTTAAGTTAAGAAGAGAAATAAAAATAAAATAATTGAAAATTCGATGATGTATAACCTAAAGCAAATGTTAAATGTTCAATTTTGAAGATTTTGCGATTAAAAACAGATTTTCTGCCGAATTACTTGCTTCTAGGATTTATATTTTATAAAATATTAATAAATATTAATATGTAATTACCAATATTGATTATGTTATAATAAATATATCTCTCAGAATATAGTTCTATTTCATTAATACTAATATTGTAAATCGCTTTTCGTATTCCTTATTTAAACAATACGTATGGTATTTATTTTTGCATAAACATTTCTGTTTTATTATATTAAATTTCACATACAGTACAAACTTCAAAACCATTTTATATATAAATATTTTTTAAATGCAGATTAAGATACTGATTGTTAGAATTTTACTTTTCTTATACTCACTCTTACTATTCGTGTATAAATGATATGACAGAACAGATAGGATATTACGCTATTAGGATGTTACTTAATGTTTAAATAAATTTCCCTAAATAGCAGAATACAAGATTAGTATAAAACTTTATATTTATTGCAGATATTTATTGCAACCAGCTTAGGCTATAAATAAGAACAAACTAGTCCGATCATTAGATTATCCATGCAACGATAACAGAATGAGAAAATTCATGATATTGGTGGAAGCCCTTATGGAATTCTTCCTGCAGCTTGACATTAACGAGAAATTAATCACCGGCCATCGAGTGATTATCTAGAGCCTAACGATCGTTTCCAGCAAGGTGTAAAAATCGTTCAGCCGACGCGAGCAGCTCTTAGGAACGACATTCATTGATAATAATTGGATGAGCATCGCTGCATTATCGTCTTCCAATAACCGAGATGGGTCAAGGTACACATCTACTGCCAACTTCCAGATATCCCAGAATCAGCGGAGTCATTACAAACACTTCACGAGACTCTTAAGAACGCCGTTTGCTTGTTGAGCCAAGTCCTCCGGTTCCAATCAACGATATCTGAACGACGCGTCGTATCTCGCAATACCCATAACTTTCGAGTGATGTCGCGGAATTATCGTACGGTTCAGATAATATAGTCATTATGATTAGCAATCGCAATAAATCCCAATAGCACGAAGCTTGAAGAGATATTAGGAAAACATAATTTTTGCAAATTTTTTTCCTTTCATCAGAATCGATAAACAATAAATATATGTAATTTTATAATTGTCACACGTATACTCTTTGTTGGTTTATTTTAAAAATTGTTGGATTATGCAATGACCCTTGCTGCATGCGCGTGCATTAATCATGTCAAAACCGATTGTCGTTAATCATATAAAGTCAATATCAATTACTCAACTAAAAATTAACACTTTTAAGTATCGTAACGCTTCGCTACGTCATTTTACTTTAATTCCAATCAACATCTCGTATATCAATCGGTCGCGATTATCATCACGTGGATATAATAGATCAGGAAAACTGTGCATATGCTGATATTATTTTTCCGTATGAAAGGACATTTGTCGTATGCATCACAGCATCTGTGTTCTGCTTGATGGAATACAAATGCGACTTTTGGTTCGAGGGTACCGTTCGACTCGATACGATAATCCCAAGAAGATACATTTTTCGATAAGGGAGATCAAGGAAATTGCGAGGGCCGTCGTGAAATCGACTAGCTTCAAGAACGTTTCATTTTCGTCTCGGCCATTCCCTCGCACTGACTGGAAATTTCGCAGGGATGGCGCAGGTTGATTGGATTAACTTCCTGAAAGAGAGGAGCGCAGCAACGATAACGGATAGCAGGTTGTCCTTTTAAATAAAGCTCCATAAGATAGAAACAAAGGGAGAGAGAGAGTATGACATATATCGAAGACCAGTTAAAATATTTTCAAGATTCCGCGCATAAAATTTCTATTGCCGCAATCTTGTATTTGAAAATGCATTTTTTGCCCATATTTTTTGTTCTCATCAATTAACAGTAATAGAAATACATTATACTTTCATCATGCACTTTTTGTATCAGTATTTATTTAGTGTGTAATATGCAGCAATGTAATGTAAAAAGTTTTTAACGAAAAATCTGACGTTTTGTTGCACAATTTTTGCAGTGTTATTTATGACCTGAAATTGCTGTGGTGAGAGGTTTATTTCACGCGTTTTATGTTACATGTCAACTATATTTTATACGTAATTTTTTACTACTGGAAAAATAAATATGAATACTATTATATATAAACAAAATATTGTATTGTACACTCTAAAATAAAATTTCCAGCGCAAATAAATGATGTACGCTCTAAAATAAAACTATTTCCATCACAGTTTTCAAACTTATAAAAGTGTAAAATACTTATTCGCCGTATCAAAAGAAATTATAAAAATATATAGAATATCTCAAGACGCTATTATAATTCTTAAACGCAGAAATAATTTTGGTCTTACTATACAAAACCTTTTTGACTAAAATTCCATTATTCACTGAATTGCAATTTCCATTTACTCTGATAATATCAATCTCAAAAGTAACAATGAAATTAACTCGACTTATGTCTCATGCTTAAAAAGAAAGAGATATTAAGAAAAATAAATTCAATTTGATTTAATTTTTTCCGATAATGTTTGCAGACTTGATTCGATTTTACTTTGTATTATTCTAAGTACTGAAAATGAATTCTCGTGCGATTAATAAAGAGAACAACGTTAAGAGTACAAATGGTTTGATGAGATTAAGATTGCCTCTTAGAAAAGTAACTATTCTTTGGAAAATCCATCGTAAGATCAATCATGCAGGCCCTTTCAATCGACGCTTAACGGAAATAAACGTAAGAGGCAGCTGCAATCGCAGTAAACATAAATGCATTGCAGACACGGGCTCCATTAGAAGAAGTGCCGTCGCTTGTAGAACCGATACTGGAAAGGACGTTGCTCGGGATTATCCTGTGATTCGCCCCGGAGCCGCTCTGCGCCGAGGATTCAAGCAACATTGGAAATTGTCACTTTATTCGAAGAAGGATCTTACGGAAGGCTAGTGTCCAACTATCTTTCAGCTCTCCTCGCCCTCTACGCCATACAATTGTCTCGAACGAGGAGCGAATGGCAGTAGAACTCATGGAACGAGTACTCCATGAAGGGAGAGCGCCGCCGGGGGTGGATGAAGCGAGCACGGTGGGAACATAACGACTGCATTCAGCTCGAGTACTTCGCAACAGTCCGCATTTTGCAACGACTTAACGAAACTTATATTGATATTTAAAGGTCGAATCGTATCGGGTGGCACTTCGCAAATTGAGTCTGAAGCGAAGTCTGCGCCACGCACAAGGGTCATAAACAACAGTCTGACAGTAAGTAACGTAAAAATTTATATGTTGGCTATTTCGTCGAAAACGATGGCACCACGATGCGTAACGAAAACATATGCTGCAATGAAAAAAATAAAATCTATTCTCTGCCTTTCTCGCCTTCAATAAAAATCATATTCGAGATCAAGCTAACTTAATTCGCATACGTATAGTTTTAAAAAAATATGTCAATAATTTTGTCTTTCTTCTGTCAAAGCTAAAAGATAACATCGTCAAAGTTATTCTTTAAGTAAGTTCCTTTTTAGCTAATTCTTTAATTAATTCAGAATTAATCTCCTCTTAGAATAATTTAATTTCACGCAACTTTTCTTCAACATATATAAATATTCAACGATGATATAAATATCATTGCATAAATAAATTTTAAATTAAAATTTTGTTAAAGCAAAATCTTTACAGAATAATTACTACTGTGGTAAAAATATTTATGTATTTGTTACATCAGAGTTATTATTCAATGGTTATTCTACAATGATTAATTATGATGACGAGTCTTTCTACCGAGTGCCATTAGGTAAATATGTGCGCAATGCGATAACAGTACAATTGTAAATTTACACGAAGACAACTATGTGATTTTTTATCGCGCGTAATTTATGGATGAAAATGTGCACCTGCAAATTGCTGCACTTTTCTTGGCTAGGGTAATGCTGTAATTTAGAAAGTGCCGATAAAGTCAATAAACCGGTCATCGACATCGTTCAAGCGATATCGTATCTTTTGCCATCATATCATTTTATCAATCATGATATTTTATCAAATTATTCGTCAAAATATAAATTTCTTATCGACAAATGATTATTTCATAAGTAAAATATATGTGTTTGTCTCTAGTTACACAATTATTTAAACTTAAATTATACTTGATCATATAGTTACGACTGAAATATTTTCTTGATTTATTCCTAGAAGAATCAACTCTGTAATTGTCATTATAACATTTCTACAAAATTAAAGATAGAATTGTCATTAAACGCATTACATGTGTAATAGAATTCTTCTTAAATATAAATTAATATTGACCTTTTCAAGAGTCCGTTAATTTTATATTATTTATAAATTAATATATTTTATTCTAAATTTAATGGATTGTTAACGTAAATCTTTATAACACATGTAAAATAATTTTAACAAAAAAGTCATATCTTGAGAATGCGATTAATCATTACACTAAAACCGGTATCATTGCGTTCCTTATCTACTGTACAAACTCGCATGTAATCATGTAAACCAATGATCTTTCGTCAGCTCATTAACAAGAAGTTAAATGCTATAAATACTACTGATTATTGTCGCCATTGAGAAATAAGGAAGAATTTCCAAAATCGTACTATTTAAAGTATTTTATATTATATTTCTTATTTGGTATTAGTTTGCACGCAAATTAATATTAGAAAACAAAATTGTTAATTTAATTCAACCTGACTGGCCAGATGTATTATATAAAAAAGGCACTATGTTTCGACCATCGAATTTGGTCCTTTTCAAGTGCGTTGATACAGTAGATTAAATAAGTATATACATAAGTCTATGGGATTCACCCAAAAAAGTTATCTAAAAACCAAGATAACAGATTATGGGCAATAAATGCCACAAATATGCAATATACAAAGATAAAAATGTTGCAACTTACAGATACTTATGTGTCATAAATATAATAAGAAGTCGTATAAGTTATATGCCATAGAGGCCAACTAACGTCTATTCACACATCGAGACATATTATAATACTAACGTTAATAAAAAAGGAATTTAAAACAAACATCAAAAGTCATCACTGCAAAGTCATATAAAATAAATACATTACAAGCTATATAGATTTAA
>NJRQ01000043.1:882862-894729 GCA_003063805.1 Aphaenogaster ashmeadi | reverse complement strand
GGAGAAAATTTGCGCTCTAAAATTCACCCTTTGCGGCTCAGATCCGCATGGCTCTCGGCACTTAAATTATTTTCGTCGCGATGGCTCGCCAGGATCTGGCCAGGATCGTCGTGTCTTAACGCTCCTATCATCGCATATTCGGATACATTGATTTCTGCTGCGAGTTCCTGCGGTTCCCTCGGCTCGCGACGAAGCACGTTATTCGGCACGTGTTTGCGGCCTGGTCGACGCGAGCAAGAATCTGTTCCGTAACCGCGAAATTACTTTTAAAAATGCACGACGTTATGAATTTGTAAGCGGGTGGCACGGTTCGGAACGATCGTATGGCGTACAGGTTCCGTGAAATACGCGGTCGTAAATCGTGCGCGAAACCGCGGTATCGCGTGACTGAGTTGCGTTATTCTAAAACGCTATACCCTCCCTCATAAGACGTATTTTGAAAATCTGAAGAGTTAAGCGGCGGCATATCGAGTACTGATCCTCCTTGTGAAAACGCGCCCGAAATCGTAAATACTGCAAACGTGAATGAAAATGTACATACTATAATCAAAGGAATCAAAGCTCGAGAAAATATCTGAGCACTAAGTAGCAAATGTCCACATGCAACTATGTGCATCAATAATTAAGTAACGTACAGTAAGAACTTCCTCGAGCGTGCTCGCTCGACATTTGGCTTTCGATTGACGTTTTGACGGAAAACTCGCAGGTCTAGATATTCGAAGTATTATTACGTCGTGATTATTAATCCTTAGTTGACTTACGATTTAACTATTTTTAATATCGAGGACAATAAAATTATGCTAGAGCAGTTTTGTCATTGCATTTTAATCACGTGAGAATAATTTGCATTGCCGTTTGATACATCAAGTAATATAAGACGTATTGAGATAAAAATATATTCATTTAAAATTAAAGCAGAGTGGAAAAAGTGCTCTAGGATAATTTAAGCGCGCCTTTCATAATAGAAGGATTAAGACTTGGGATTTATTCAGATTCTGGAATGTATTTTCAAGGCGAGGAGGATAGACACTCGTCGTTAGAGCTTAACGTTCACGGGCCGACAGTAAGAGGTTGGCAGAGTGCAAGAAACTGCACGTATCCTCAGGAACTGATTCTACGTCTTCATGGGCCCACGAAGCTTACAAGAATACAGGTCTTGGCTCATCAATATCTCATACGTAAGTTCGAATTTCAAAAAGCTAAACTATTCGAACTATAATTGAACTTATCTTCCTAAAAATGTGATAATCGGCAAATTATTACATCAATGATTTTAAAAAATTGATATCTTAGAAATAAAATTAGGAATTGTTAAAAATCATATATTTTGAGTTACATAAAAAAGATTAAAACTTTGCCATTTGCAGAAATATATTTAATCCTAAGTTATTTAAGATAGTTAAATACTGATTTTATTAAAAAATTTCAATTAATTATTAATTTCATCGGCAAATTATGTTATAAATATAATGCAAAAATAACGATGAAAGAAGACCAGTTTCTCCAAACGCAATTAGAGACATTGTTGTCCGTTAAAACGACATTTCGGTTGAAAAGCAATTTACCGACAATGGAAATCGAATTAACGAGCTTACCGTGATTTCCCGGGGCTACATCGTCTCCTCTTCCTCATCTTTCTGCTGTACCGCCGGAAATGAAAACGTACCGGGCGGCAAGAGAATCGTGCCAGTTTTCGATATAAATTTACGGGCAGACGTAAACCTCCCGGTGGATACTATCGATGCAATTTCCGCGAAAAATGTAAACCGTTACATCTGCTTTGATTGTAGCCGAGAAGCTGGAGATCTGGACATCGAGGGAGGATAATGCATCCACTTCAACGGACTTCAGTTACCTAGGCTACATCACGCTGTCCGACAACGCGTCGACCCTTTATAAGAGCAGGGAGCTGAAAAGTGTGGCTCTTCCGGAAACGGAAGCGCTGTCGCTGAAGCTCAGGCTACACAAACCGCACAGTAACGCGCACAACACCTACTGTCAGGTACGCACCCATCAGTTCATTCGAAATAAAAACTAAAATAAATAAATGGTTCAATAAGTTGTTTGAATAAAGTAAATTTAACAAAATTAGATTAAATCGTACAGACAAAGAGTGAGACCAAGATGCTTCCCATTTACTACTCGAATTTTTCACTCTCGAATTTGTGGTCATGTTTAGCATCAAATGAAAGATTTTGTTAGGCTGATTACAAATCGTATGTCGGTGCTAAAGTGTATCTCCTTCCCGTTCCCGAGAAAATGGGCCCTAAAGGTCAGCACCCACACAGCACACGATATTGCGATATTCACTAGATATCCGAGGGATCGCATTATGTCCAATTATATATCTCAATAACCGTAGGATCTCCATGGGATCGCATTATGTCCAATTGGACATCTGGATCACTCTGGGATATCCTCAGGATAAAGTGTGCTGTGTGGGCAGATGGCACATTAATCCTTAAAAAATGTAACTCAAAGGATTTTTCTCGGGAACGGGAAGGAGGTACACTTTGACAGCAACATATTTGTAATCAGCTTAACGAGATCTTTCATTTGATGCTAAACATGACAAAAAATTCGAGTATGAAAAATTGGGGAGCATGGTCTATGGGCATTTGGTCTCGCTCTTTGTAAAAATTTTTAAATAAATTATTATCGTTTAGTAGTATATTATATCTCGATATGAACACACGTATTATTTGGCCTTTATGGCTGATAACTTATTTAATATCTTGTTATTTGTACGACACATATCTGTAAGTTTCGATATTTTTTACATGTTAATATATTATGCATTTACACTGTTTATTACTTATAATTTATTGTATTGTCTTTTAGATGATTTATTTGGGCACATTTCATGGTTTTGTGTATGTTATGTAAACTATTGTATCAACGCACTTGAAAAGGAGCAAAACCCATGGTCGAAACGTAGTGCTTTATTTTACAATATATCTGGCCAGTCAGGTCGAATTTAAGTTATCCAAATTGTCGTTTTTTAAATAAAGTTATACAAATCATTTTCTTCTCAGGTTGGCCTTATTGCCATAAATATACTTGGCGAGCCTTATGGTCAGGAATTAACTGGACAGGGAGATGCCCCGTACAATCCTCATTACATCTCGCCTTATGACGATCTGGCGTTCGAAATGTACGTCGATCGGGAAGTAGCCAAAATCATAAGACAAATGGAAGTGAAGAAGTTGCTGGCGGTGGAAGAGGAGAGATTCGAGTACGCTTCGAAATTGAAAGTGGCTATGGAGAATCTGAGAAAAGCCGGCGAGCGTCTGGGCAAGTACGAATTGGAGAAGAAGTACGCCATAGCTTTGGAAGATTACGATAAAGCCAAGGCTAAAAAGGCTCAGGCTCAGCAATACAGACAACAGGTCTATCAATCGTTGGAGATACACAATTTGCTCGAGGTCCACGGGGTGAGTAGCGTTCGCAACTTCTTTGAAACCTCCCGCTAGCAAAAGCCCGGTAACGATAATAATTATCAAATCGATTAAAAAATGATGCAGCCTGTGGAAAAGAACAATCTGTCGACCGCGGAGGACAAAGAGCTGACATCGGCTGATATTTCGAACATAGCGGCATTGCCCAACGACGTGACATCTCCTCCGAGATTAGTCATTCCACCTAATCGCGATGGTGCTGTGTCACCAACTGGTCCCGTACATCAACCGCCCGTGTCGCCGTTACATCAAAAGTCTAACAGTCCCGGTATAATCTATAAAAAGATATATCATTTTTTATTTTTTAACGCGATTTAAACTTTTTAAATTTTTAGATATTTACGTAACGTCAAATTTTCGTACTCTTCAGAGGTAACTGACAGCCCTACGAACGGTGTCCTTGAGAAACAGAGCAACTGTAACAAGGGATCTCTCAGGCGGAAAACTAAATCAGCAGGCCCGGCCCTTCGGTCGAGTTACGAAGCCTACGAGGAAAGGACCATCCCCGCTCTAAGACAGTAAGACAGTACAACGTTGAAACATTGTAACAATATCGAACACAGCGTGATAAATTTTTGACGATATCCGTTTTCAGTTCACATACAAACGAGTTTACAAGAGAATGCCACCTGGACAGCGCAGAGACGAAAGTTACCTCGAAACTCAATGACAGGGAGAAGAAACAAGCTGCGTTGCCTATTGGCGTCTTCGGGATGGAGATGGTAACGACAAAGCTATTTCCTACAATGCTCGAATATGGGATAAATGATAACGATAAACGCACGCAGGTGGAAAAGTTCTACTCGAAGCAGTTCACGGACAAAGAGGAAGGATTGATGCAACTAAAAGAAGAATTGAAAACGTTCGACCCGGCGGTTTCGAAACATTCTCCGAACAAAACAGCCAGGGCGGCGATTCTGCTGTTGCACAGAGCTCTCAGAGACAAGGTCTTCAGCGTGTATAGCTTGGCCGCGCAGCTTATCCGAATCTTCTTCGCCGAGTTCGCCGCGGACAAGTAAATCTTTCCCTCACCGAACATATAAATATTGTTCCTATATTCTTATATTGAAGTTCAGTATTCAGTTTGACTTGTCAATAATTTATTTAGAGTCTCTTCGACTGAGATTGCCAGAAGCGTCGAACGTCTGCTGCCGGAACTTCTGACGAAGTCCGGAGACACCACCCCGAGAATACACAATATGGCAGTGCATACAATCCTCAGCATGGCAGACTGCAAATGCGTGCGGGAGTTGCACATAATACCGGTGCATCTGACCAGACCTGTCAACAGCAGCACGCATCAGAGGCTCGCACTGAGCAGACTGGAGATGGTGGAGCAATTGATTCTCAGCCACGGCATCTCCACGGAGAAACAAAGGTGATTCTGAACAATATTCTCAGGATGCTCGAGTTCGCATGAGGAATGCTTGCCAGATGTTTTGAGGAATGTCGGGCCTCTGCCATCGAAACGCAGTCCTTCTGACTCTCGTCTAATCGATCCGCAGAGGTCCTTCCTCGAGCTTCTGTGTTATTAAACGCAATTACTCTGATAAGGTATTGTAATTGTTGTAGCGGGCTGACTTGTCGGACGTTATCCGAATTAGGTTCTTCCGGTCTGCACCACCCGGCTGAGGCAGTGCGAAAGGTCTCCGAGAGGATTCTCGTGTTGGTATACAAGGTCAATCCCAGACTAGTGCGAAAGCAATTGCCGCCTGACGATGACATAACACGGCGGAACCTGCTGTATCGCCAGCTCTTCCATGAATTCGATTTGATCGATCTTCAGGTACGTAATGTCTGGATATGTAAAATGGAAATTTTGTATTTACATGTACAAATGATTGCAGAGGAAAAAGGAAGCCGAGTCCACCCAGAAAGCAACAACGACGCCTACGCGAACTAGATCTACGGAAAATAATGTAACTAATTTAACCAAGTCACCCTCCAGATCGAGCCCGGTCGTCAGTACCGGAAGTTCAACAAGTATTACGTCTCCGTCCGAAAACAGTACCGATCATAAGGGAGATAAGTACGTACGAATTAAATTCATCAATTGGAAAAGATATAAAGAATCATTCTGATGTTTGTTTTATTTGCGCATATTTTGCAGAATGTGCATATTTTGCCTGTCCAAGGGTCAAGTGTATTCCGAAGAAGGTCTGAACATACATTATTGGAGAACTTGTCCTATGTTAACGAAATGTGAAGCGTGTAAGCAAGTCGTAGAAATTTCTTTTTTGAACCTGCATTTATTAAGTAAGTACACGAGAATTTAATATGTTTAAGTTGCATTTAATACTCGACAGTTCCATAACAGACACAACCAAGAAAACATGGTAAAATTGATAATTCTTGTATCTGTCGAAATTATATATTAGATTTGATCAATTTTTTTACAGATGAATGCGACATGAGAAGTAATTACGTAAAATGCGATACGTGTAAACAGGCGGTACATGAAAATGCGTTCGAGAATCACAGACAAGACAAAAAATGCACAAGTATTTTACTATTCCGATACGATATGATAATAAGGATCTAGTGAAACAGTAATTTAACTCTTCATTTTTGTTTTAGAACCTATAGAGGGATATGAACGCTGTCCCCTTTGTTCGGCTTTGGTCAATCAAAATAAGTGGAGGGAGCACCTCATGGGGGAGCATCCGTGTGTAAATAATCCACGAAGCAAGATCGGGAAAAGCTGTAAGTCGTGATATATTTCTGACTTGATAAAAGAGCGATTATTTAAACTATTTAATAAATCTAGAAAGGATTCTTTCTAGATTTAGCTTTTATGAGAATACAGGAGAGCTCTACAATAGCAAAATAAACTCTTTGAAAATTTGAGCAAAATTTCTATACGATTCTAGGTTCGAAATCGTCGTCTAACTCGCAAAATCTCAGCGGCAAGTTAACATCACCGACGGGTAGGGATTACTAGCATCAGGCATCAACCTCGAAGCCAACGGACGAATTTAACAAGTCTTAGAGAAGGAGATTTTGATTTTATTTATTTTATAGTTTATGTATATGTTATATATATGAGCTGTCCAGTGTTTTTCATGTTTGTACCTACATTTAAATAATTTTTTATAGCAGAACCCGTCCTTTATTAATAGAAATCCATGTAGAACGGATTTTTAATTGTAAGTTGGGAATCTTGATATTTAAAGATTTAGGCGACACGCTTATTAATTAAGCTAGTTTGCGGAATCATGTGGAAGACATGACCTTGGCTAAGACGAGAGAGTTAGGAGTTGTTAATAGGTTTCATTCTTTCTATCGTTGTTGCATGATATCCAAGGACATATGCTGCAGAGGTGCATCAATTATTAAAGGCAGTGATATCTGATGTTACAAAAACATCACTCATTTCAGGATTAACGATTCCTTGCATCCGGCCATATTTATAATAAAAATTTGTACTATATTATACATTATGGCGAGATGCGTCCAATAGGCGTTAGGAATGGGAAGCTCTTTATCGCTCAAACAATGTTAGATAACGCATGTAATTTCATAAAGCAGTTATTTCATAGAAAATGGATAGTAAAAACAACCATTTTATCATTCCGTCATCGAAGTTTTTATCCTATAAAATCATATTTTTCTTTAGTCCATTTATAACATAATTTCTACACAGACTTTTCAATATCAACGATTATCACCAGATCAAATTAAAATATCCCATAAAAAAATACAAGTATTTTAATTTACAGTACATCTATAACAAATTAGAAAAGTTGAGAAGTCTTAATTACGAAATCTTAATGAACAGTTAAATTATTATTATATTTTAATTGGCATTTCTGTGTGTCATCGACTTTCTCTACGCTATTCCTGTTCTTTGTTGCAACTTTTTCATTAAACTTCAGTTTCAATTTCAGTTTTTAATTCAGTTTTAACATCACCGTTGTTGACGTCCTCGGCTAATGCGGCTGCGCGATTTTCCTCGAATTTATTTTTCTCTGTAGAATTACAATGTAAATAATAAGATATATTCTTCCATGATAGTTTGACGCTATTATAAGCAACATACCAAATTTAGAGCAATCCGCTCCTAAAAGTCGTAAATAATGAATTGCGTCACAAGTAGGCACATATGCTCTAAGAGACATTATTCCCCTCCATCCTACCAGTTGGAGATTTAGGCGATTTAGATTGTCAGTCTTCTCTTCTTTGTATAATAGTATACAACTTCCGATTGCTTCAATTAAACATAATTTTCAAGTAATATTTATGAATTATCGTGTAAAAAAGTATAAAGAAGCAAAAAAGCACTATTATATTTACCGAATTCCTTGAGACGTTCCTGAGTGTCTGAGCTTAATTTTACAATTTCAGGTGGCGTGTGTGGATCGTCATTTTGTAAAAGCATTATTAAATCTTCTTTCGAGATCTGAAGCTTTCTGTCGTCACTTATGTATTGAATGATACTATGCATTCCTTCTTGAGCAAGTCTGAAGGCGCAATTCATATTTTTATTGTCGCACCGCACGAATGTTTTAACGCCAGTATTAATCATCTTTACTCTATTCTCATTAGATATCACTATATCACGGATTGCTGGTGACGTGAAATAAATATTTTTCTTTTTTCCTTCATGACATCTTACTAATAGGCAACGCGGATCTAAATCGTCAGATATACCATAAAAATCTCTGAAAACACATCGAACCATAAGAAAAAAGTAATTATATTAAATAATAATAAGATTAGGACCGACGAAATTGTCAAATATAAATGAGAATAGGCCAAATGTCGGTCAACCGCGGATCTTGGTGCGTAATAATAATATTAAAATATATAGTAAAAGGAAAAAACAAAATTGGGACTCACTTAATAGACTGCCATACGTCTTCCGTTTGGTCTTTGAAGAAGACAAATGGATCTTCTCTATAACCGACAATCCTTCTTCGCTTCTTTTGTGATTCCCGCGATTTCTTTTCTTCTTCTAATGTTCGTTTTCCACTTTCTGTAAGCTCTGTTTCTTGCGAAACTTCTTTTTCAAGAACGTGTTTGTCCTTGTTTTCGTTATCTGCATTCTGTGCACTTTGATTTAATGCACAAGTTTCACTTTCCCATGGCAGGGATTTTACTTTCTCCAGCACGGCCACGAAAAAACCTCCAGTATCTTGATGATGTGGTAATATTCGCATACTATAAAATTGATGAAAATGTAATCAACAGAAATAATATATTTTTATCTGTTAATTTATTTGGTATTTACCAACGTTCAAGATGAAACTTAGAAGCTTCGTTTGCTTCTGGAGGAAACATTTTTGGCCGTACTTGTGTCTGCCATTGTTCTGGAACATCATCCCAGCTATCATAATATTGTAAATTTTTAGATGCTGGTTTCCAGTGTGTGACACCTAATTGTAAAATATATTATCATATATATATATATATATATATATATAAATTTTTTAGATTTATAAATATCTTTATAAATATATTTTACATATTAGAACGAACCAGGGTCGCATAGTAATCCTGGCACTAAATCTTTACAATCAACTAATTGTACTGAATCTCCAGTCTCACGAAGAAGCCTGTGAAGTACTGCTTCATTTTCAATTGGATTTAGTGAACATGTGGAATATACCATCCTTCCTCCAACTGCTAGCAATTCTAAGCCACGTTTTGCTATCCTGTACTGAATTCTATAAAATAATCAAATTTAATATTTTCTATATTATTATTTATATAATACATAATTTTATAACAGATTATGTTAATTTATACCCATGGAGATTACTGCCATTAGCAGGACTCCATTTGCACCATATATCTGGATTCTTTCGCATAGTACCATCACCACTACATGGGACATCCGCAAGTATCCTGTCAAATCTATCAAAAAAACAAAACTAATATGAAAATGCTCAATATAAAGATATTTAAATATTATAAAATTTGAATTCCTACTTTAATATATCTTTTGTACCATCTGGTTTCGTAATCATAAAGTTTGGCATAACGGATGAATCGTGGTTCGTGATAAGAATGTTTGGGCTGTTTAGTCTTTTGGCTTGATGCACTAGCATGTAGCAGCGATTGTTGTCAACATCATTGGCTATTACAAAACCCTCTAGAAAAATTAAAAATTTAAATATTAATTTCTGCATTATCTAGCATCTGCATATTCTCTACAGTATAATTTATTAGTTACCTGGAGGGTCATTTCCCTCATCTGCATGTATCATTTCTATAAGTTGTGCTGTTTTTGATCCTGGTGCTGCACACATATCAAGAACCTTATGCGAAGGTTTAACATCTAGGACCAAAGGAGGAACCATACTAACTACTTCCTGTCTGCTGATACTGCCATTGTTAGTTTCAGCAATAAGAAAGTTATGCAGCCTAAAATATGCCTCAGATCGTCGAATATCTTTCCTAGTCAATTGTAATTGCCAAGCTAGTTCCTCCGGATAAAAGGGTAAACTATGTAATATGGTTTTTGCTTGATCATTAACATCTTTCTTATCACTATTTAAATTCGCATTCAAAATTTCCTTGAAAAAGTCACTTTTGATTATTTCCAATAAGGCTTTAGCTTCAGCTTTTGAACCGGTAATACGGAAAGCAACTGGCAGATTGGTTCTCATAGTACTGATAAAATCATCCCATTTATCTTCAGATACTATTTCTTGCGTCTTGTAATAATTCTCAAAATCCTTGTTCTCCCGAATAATATCTGCATAACTTCTATGAGGAGTATTATCCCATTCATTCTTTTTCTATAAATATCAATTACATATCAACACTTTTCAAATTTATTCTGCCATCGACTATTAAATCAAATAAAAGAAAAATTAAACGTATTGTTTTAAAAGGCACAAATGTGTACAAACTATTCATGTTATTCTTTCTTACCCCTTGTCTACAATGCGTATTTAAGAAATTGATCAATCGCAATCGTCTATTCTCCTCATATACGACTGTGATTGGTCAATTTCTTAAATCTTGACGCCTTAAATACGCATTGTAGACAAGGGGTTATACATAACCATATATAACCTTTCATATATTTTGTCTCCAGTATTAATAGGTAACCATACCTTTTGCTTCTCACGGCGTTTTTCAGCAAAGTTCTTCTTCGGCTTATTTTTTCGCCCTTTACCCATTTCTCCGTTAAAATATATGCTTTTGATTAATTAACACTAATAATTGCGCACGATAAGACTAGCACTAAATACACATTACACGTGACAAATGCTATGATCTGGCTATGGCTTAAGGCTGCGGTCACATGATGCGTCATGCGTGATGCGGGATAGGCGTCCGTCATAGCAACAACCAATCAGAGCTATCCCGCATAACGCATCCCGCTTGATTTTCGTCCGCGGGATAGCTCTGATTGGTTGTTGCTATGACGGACGCCTATCCCGCATCACGCATGACGCATCATGTGACTGCAGCCTTAGGTACAATTTCACGCAGCTAGTAAAAGCTGGCGTTTTACCCCCTCTCCATCAATTTTCGCCAGAATGGCGAATCCAGCGAATAAACGCTCAAAGTTCGACTCAGTCCAACTTTTAGCGAATTGAAGCAACGGTAAAATTTAAATTATTTTAGTTAAAAGTGTATAAAAGAAGAAATTATGGCTGAAGGGTTTAATGAATTGACAGCACCCGAAAATATAAACGATAATAAAAAATATATATATATATCAATTTCGGAACCAATGCAAAGAAGAAACTGTGTTCATTACGATTTTTAAAAATCGGAGCTACCTAAAACCTTTTCTTCTTATATTTCTTATATTCCTTTTTTTTTTAACAAAAATATCGCAGCAACTGCAGCAGCTATACATCGTCTTCTAATTTGAGCTATAACCGCCACTGTATGTCTATAATATTTTACGTACTCGATGTATTGATTATAATATTCCAACTCCATTTTTATACTTGTTGTGGTTAGGTCAGGTTATGTACTTAGCAATCGTCGCTTTTTAACGCTGCTTTGCGTTGTGATGGAATGGGAGTAAAACGCCAGCTTTTATTCGCTCCATGAAAAGGATAGAGGCGATAGCGAACAGCTTTTTAACGTTACTTTGCGTGGCGGTGGAGTGGGGGTAAAACGCCAGCTTTACCATGATATAGGCTGCGGTCCACTTGACGCTACAAATGCTTCGAAGCGTTCGAATGATCTATCAGAAGAAAGAATTTTACAAATTGACCAATCAAAGAATTCTTCAAAGCATTTGTAGCATCAAGTGGACCGTAGCCGTAAATATAAAGGTGTACATACCAGTCCCGTGGATGCGAAGTCGTGGCCAATCAGAAATGACCAGAAATGTTCGAATCCAATATGGCTGCTCTGTCAGACGATGCTGCTAATTATATAATGCTGGATTCACACTGCATCCGACGTCCGACGTACGACGTCCGATATCCAATAGGA
>NJRQ01000043.1:836347-878467 GCA_003063805.1 Aphaenogaster ashmeadi | reverse complement strand
AGCGCGTCACGCGTCGCGTCAACCGTAGTTAACCAATCAAAACATCCCATTTTGAAATGGGATATTTTGGATTTTTAAATGGGAAGTTTTGATTGGTTAACTACGGTTGACGCGACACGTGACGCGCTCAGTGGAAACGCAGCCTTATATTTACATCATGGCTTTTACTCGCTGCGTGAAATTGTACCTTCATGGCTGCTTTCCATATGGCGCTCGCAACACAGACAGATCCCTTTCCTTATGCACATAAAGTGGTGTCTACAATGAGATTTTAAGTCGTAAGATTTAACATATCGACTAATCACAGTTGAGCATTCTAAAAGTAAGACCGCAATTTTGATTGTGATTGGTCGATATGTTAAATCTTACAACTTAAAATCTCATTGTAGACACCGCTTAAGGACGTATAGATAAACAAATTCTAAATAATGAACATAGAGTGGAATGATTTTTGAACCTCATGCCAGACATGGATTTTTGGAAAGAGTGTGAAAAATGATGAATTTTGGTTAAAAGAAAAAAAAATTAAATGAAAACGTATCTCCCCCTGTAAAAATCGGTGAAAATTGAAAAATTCCCCAGTGGGCAGACAATGTTTTTTAAATGTTTTAAAAACATTTAATAAATAAATATTCATTTAATAAATATTTAAAAAACATTTAAAAAACATTATCTGCCCATTGGGTCGATATTTTTTGTTTTCTATTTTATTTCAACGTCTGTTCCGTTAGTTACAATTTTTTCTTAATTAACATTTAATTATAATTTTAAATACATAAAGATTACAATTAAATTTTAATATTATAATAAAAAAAAGATTAATAATAATAAGTTTTTGTGTGTCTGGATATACGTACATCCGGTCACTGGGACGTTTACCTTATGTATTTTATGAGAAATATGAATAAAAATATGACATTTTCAGGCATTACGGCGCTAAAGCAAATTTTTCAATTTTCACCGATTTTTACGGAGGGGTACGTTTTCATTTAATTATTTTCTTTTAACCAAAATTCATCATTTTTCACGCTCTTTCCGAAAATCCATGTCTGACATGGCGTCAAAATGAAGTCAAATAAAATCGCTCCACTCTAATATGCATATTTAAATAAAAGCATAATATTTAAATACGATGGACCCACTTGAATACCTGAATTTTGATTATGGAAGCGCTTGGCAATGTATATAATAAATCTTTATTAAAACAAGTATACATACAATTCTATTAATTTCAATATGTATGCTTGATACATTAACAAATCATTTCGTGTAGGCAATTCGATATAATTTAAACATCTATCCAGTTAAGAAATAATCTCATAACTATCGATCTCTGAGTTGCAACAACAATCGCAATAAATTGATTCCGAATTAGTGATTCATTTTTCGCTTGTAATTTATAGTCCTGTCTGCAGTGAAGATAGTAGAACAAAAATTAAGTTAATCAGAATCAATCATTGTTGATTAATCATCGCTAATCATTGTTGATGCAACTGACCTATATATTGTCTATATTATAGAAATATTTTATTTACAAAATTACAATGCCGATTCCGCACTGTTAAAGGACAAGGCCTTGATAAGAAAGTCCATCGGAGTCTGGCGATTCCATCCTATTTCTTAAATGTTCTAAGGTATTTGCTAAATGTTTCTGTATTTGATCAGTTTCTTCGCTCGCTTCTAGATTAGGAAGTTCCTCTCTAATTTTCGCAATCACTTGATTCAATATTTGCACAGTTACCTAAAAAAAAAATCAATTAAAAAATGACAACTTAAAAGAAAGCTAATATACTATACTGTGATTGCAGATCTTACAGCTGTGTTTCCTTTTTCATAGAAGTAAATGTAATGATTCAGCAGTTCCACGTATAATTGTACTTGCACAGACGTATCCATGCACTGGCTCGCTATCCTAATACCTTTTTTCAAGCAATCTAACACTTTACCACCTTCTTGCATCTAAAAATTATGTTTCTCATATAATTTATTTCACTTCTAATTTACTTTACTTCACATAATCAAGATTAGATTTATATGTACCTCTTTCCCGCCCGTAGCCAAAGATTTTCCAGACCAAAATATATGCGAACAAGTGGCAACTCCTCTACATTGATCAGGCTTTCTCAACAATTTGCTGGCATATAAAGCGCACTGATTGCGTACAGGCTCTGCATTTTCCTCGCCAAAGCAACTCATTTGCTCGAATGTAGCGATGATCAAGGTAATTGCTGCGAGCTGTGCCTTCGAGTCGCTTATTTCATCCTCATATATCGAGAACGCTTGGCTCATGAATTCATAAGCCACCATTTCGAAATTATCAAAACGGATTTCGCCGATCGCTATCGCGCCTTGCAAAAATAGTCTTAAGGGTAATTCGGCCAATTCGGCCTTCATTAACGCTGTGATAGTTGTGTGACAGAACTGAAAAATTTTTTGACACTTTTTTTGCCACATGTCATCCTGAAAAGAAAGGACGGAATATCAATTTTTATCATTATTCGATGATCTCTTATCTCATTAAAATATACAAATTACAAACCTGATCTTTCAGTGCTTTGTATGTAAAGGCCAATTGATAACTTTGGAAAACTATGGGAGGTAGAGTGAATTTTATTCTTTTGTTACCACCAGCACTGAAATGTTTCCTAGCAGCGCTTAGTATCATATATTGTTGGTCTGGCGTTTCCGATTTAAAATGATGTATTAATCTACCAAGCAATCCCTGTTCCTCGGCAAAATCTTCAGGATCTTCTTCTATATTAGGTTGATCTGGTTGATCTTGTACCAAGGAAGATATCATGAAGAGCACTGCATCTACTTGTTCTTGCATCGGTATCAATGTTTCGTTCTCCAAAATATTTGTTATTATATATATAGCCAATGATTTCCTGCCCTCATAATCGAAATAATCCAAAAGGGGCGCATAGTGTTCAAGCTTAAGCACAGTTAATATATTTTTATAATTGTCTACAGGAATTTTCATTAATCTAACTAGTTCTCTTGAAACAGCACTATTATACTCCAACCTGGAAAAAATAGACATTTAACGTACAATATATAGTGCAAACCCAATTATTTAACATGTATAATAAATCGCACTCACTTATCGACGTTTTGCTTCTGGAATATTTGGACTGTTGTAAATAAAACTTTATCTACGTAATCTACACGATCAGGATAGCATTTATGTGCTAAATTTATAAGAGCCACTTGGAGGGACACAATATCTTCGGGAGGCATATCTTGTCTCGTCTATGAAAAAGATTTTTTATACAGATATAATGTAAATTAAGTATGCTTTAAAATTTTAATATAATATGTTTTGTGACTATTCTCAGACTTAAACTAGATGGTAAGGATTTATCTGGTTTTTTAAATCATGATATAATTATCAAACATTGTGTAGTATCTAATAATCATTGAATAGCCATTTTGATAATCAACGATAAAATTTATTCTATTTAATCGATACCTGTATGATAGTTGCAATTTGATCACTAAATACGTCAAATAGTTTGACATCTTGTGGAATTCCTGGCACTTGGTTAGGACTTCCTGGCCCTCCTACACCGTCGGATCGTTGACTAAAGGCTGCAAGCCGATCGATCAGCGATATAATTATGTTTTTAACATTTACTCCATTTTGTAATTCCGCACAGGACTTCAGAAATGCGTTCAATGTTTGTAAATGGAATTCATCAGGGAAGACCTAGGTACAGATATGTAAAAGATATTAATTTTTTTATCATTGTCATTTTTAAAACAATATTTATAATACATATAAAGATTTACTTGAATTATACACTCCATAAGATATTCCTGTGCTATTGCGTCCCTACAACTGACGACTTGCTCCAAGATTCCTGGCAATACAAGCTGAAAACAGATTTGTAGTAATAATTGATAAAAACAAGCAATAAAACTTTTCTTCGCCAGTGAATAATTAACAAAAAGGTTTATTAGATGTAACCGATACAACTGGCCAAATTTATTTAAAAAATCACAACGTTTCGACCATTGATTCTGGTCCTTTTCAGGTGTTAATAAATTATCATATATAAATTAAGACGAACATTCTATGAATGTGGCATAGTGCCAAATAAAGCCAAAAATCTAGACTGAAGAGAAAAGAATGTAAGATTCGCTGCCATAAATTACAAAAATTGCAAAAACTGATGAGTTAAAGACTTACACGTTGTTCGAGTCAAATCAGAAGAAGATATATCAGTAGTCACAGAAAATAAAATAGTCAAAAACTAAAAACTTTCGAAACTTAAAATATGTTCAGTAATTAAAGAACGTGTTAAAAAGCACGTCTGTAACACTCAACCGTTGTCAAAAGAATAAATAAGCGAACAATACAGAGAGGACGAATTGATATTATATATCATTTATTATTAAATTATAAGTCGCAGACAAATAGTCAGTATCCTTCTGTAGGTTGATCGTGTTTTTATGTTTTTTGATGAGAAACATTTCCGCGATCTCTCGTTTTTTGTGTGTCTTTCTTTATGCAAAATTTCAGGACTTGACCAATTAAAGTCATGGTTATGAGAAAGACAATGTTCGCTTATTACTGAGTGGTTACTGAAATGCTTCTTAATATCAGCTTTATGTTCTTTAATGCGTGTTTCAAGATGCCTTTTCGTTTGCCCTATATAAGTGGCGTTACAATTGAAACAGTTAATTTTATAAATTAATTCGGTTTGTTTAGAATCTATTAATTTGTCTTTGCCTCTTTTTATAATACAATCGAGTTTTTTAGGTATAGAATGTAGTACATTGAAACCACATTTTTTAAGAGTACGGCTAATATTGTGGCTTAGTCCATTAACATAGGAAATATTAATAAATCTCTTAGTGTTGTGCGTATCATTGTTATCATTGTCGTTGGTGTCAACAGTAGTAATGCGATTATTGATTTGGTTTAACCAAATATTAATATGTTTATTAATTAAGTGTGTAGGAAAGCAATTATTTAACAGGATTCTTTTAACTATTTCTATATTCGAGTCGTGAAAACGTGTATTAGAGAGTAAAATTGCACGGTCAACTAAATTTGTTATAATATTTGTTATAATATTAACTTTATATTGTATATCAACTTTATTTGGCCAGTTGTGTCGGTTACATCTAATAAACCTTTTTGTTAATAATTGATAAAATCTGTTTAAAAAACAAAAAAATTATGGTTAAAAAGAGAGGTTAAAATATATATACCTTCTTATACTTGTCCAATGTTACAGATTCCAGTTGACTAAGTCGTACAAGATTTGTTCCAACTAGAATTCGAAGTTCTTCCCTTTCTCTTTCTCTTCTTTCTCTATCCCTACTGTGACCTTGATGTTGCATACGTACCCATAATTTATTCATTTCTGCAAAATTCATCAGAACGAAATCTATGCTGTCACGAACCTGAAATTGAAATCGCAGGAATAATAATGTGCACAAGGAAAATTTCATGGTTTACGAAATATATACATACAGTCCCATCTTCATCGTCGCCCTCGGCGACATCTGGCAAAATATTTCTTGTGCATTGTAACAAATAATTCCTTAAAAATAAACCGCGTAGTGGATGTTGCACGCCCCTACACATTTCCACAAGATCTCTTAGAAGATCTCTTTTCAAGCCAGGCGTTGTCTTGATATAAACCAGACCAACAGTGATAAGCAAGTAGCTAGAATATTAATCATCAGAATTTTATCTCGTTTTTCAATGAAAAAGTAACAATGCAAAGCTACAAAGCAGATACATACAGTCTAGGTACAATATTGCCAACATATTGTACCAGTTCATAGAGATCTGTGACTTTTCTTCCTTTTTGAAATTCATCCAACAAATAAAGTTCCAAATGCCGTAACTCATCTGTGATTGCCATATCTAATAATAATTGTTATAAGGAAGATTTACAATGATCAAACATCAAAGCAAGGTATTCATACTGAATATTACAGTTCAAACTCTCTGTCATTAAATAATTAATAAGGATACACAATTCATAATAGCTTTTCGGACTCAGAAGAGAAGTCCTGAGTTCTCCTAACATGGTAGAGGCATGTTTTAGTGCATCCATTAGTTTGGATTTGTCCAGACAATGTTTCATCTGAAAAGCCTGGACTTTCACCACGCCGATCGCATCTTCCAGTAGCTTCTCTTGCTCCTCCATCCCCGTTATAGCAGGTGTCATTGGCTGCGAGAAAAACAAAGATACCTACCAGGAACACCAGGTAGTACCATGCTAGGTAAGCCATCCAACTCAAGCATGCACTACAGATGCGATGAAAATACATTGTCGAAACAAGGACAATCAATTTATTCGTAAAGGTAGACATTGACAGCAAAGCACAAAAAACACAATTCTTCAAACATAATGCCACATGATACATATATTTGCCTGCAACTAACTTTAGCATTTGTGGACTTTGTTTATGAAAACTTGACAATTTATTAAAAGATAATTTTTAATCGGAGCAAACGTCAAATTACGTCATAATAAATTATGCGGTGAGATTAAAGTATAATAACAAGACATATATGTTTTTTATGACTTATATAAGCGTTGAATGGTTCGTACAGAAACCAAAAAATTAAGCATTCGTTCCTGTATTATTGAAAGTATCGACGAAACAATCCTCAAACGTGTTTACGACAGATAACCTGTACAACGCTAGGCTAATTCCTTGTGAGATGATCAGCACCACATGGATCGAATCTAAAGGGGACTACTTATCCTTGCAAGCAAAATTCCGATACATGCCTCTCGAAATTCTATAATTCTTACCATTTTCTTGGGAAGGAATACACAATTATTCGTCGCACATACGCCTCGGGGACTTTGGTTGACAAGACATCAGATACGTCCGACTCCGCCAGAGTTCCATGGAGTTCTGATCGGTTCTGATAATCACTCACCGGCCCATTCAGCGTTTTCTGTCGTATTGCCTTGTATTTTGCGACCATGCGTTTACAAAGCGTATGCTATTAAAAACTTTTCAATTTAAATGCAAATAAAAATATAAAATTTAAACATGTATAAAGTTCAACAATTATATCGGATTGAGACAAACGTATAAAAAAGAGAAACAAAAAACCTGACGATAGTATAATAATTAGAAATAATTTTTATATACTATTAATCAATGCAAATAAAAACAAAATTTAAACACATGTAAAATTCAACAAATATATCGGATTGAGTCAAACATATAAAAAAGAGAAACAAAAAACTTTAGAAATAATTTTTATAAACTATTAATCAAAAAACTTATTTTAATTTTAAATTGAGAAGAGTATATAAAATAGAAAATTTTATAATTTAATCTTATAAAAATTTTATATATACATATATATTATTTATATAATTATGTATATATATATATATATATATAAAATAAAATGGTGTAAGAAAGGAAAGGATGCAATGTCATAATATATAACCAGACTTTTGTTAAGTACAAATATATTTATTGTAACCCAATGTACATAGGGCTATGTCTGATTATCCAAAGAATGTGGATTTGTAGGAGTCTGCTCCTAGTGAATAAATAACCTTTCTGTGAATCAATGCCAACAATAGCGGGGCGATTGTAAAGTGTAAAAGATTATTTAACCTTCAGTGATCTCATATATATATCCAACTCATCTTCAGATTCGTTTTGATCATTGCGTTCATTACATGGAAGAACAGTTTCAGGAGCTTCAGAATCAAAGTACTTTTCTTCTTCATCTTGATTTCTTAATTCTACATTATCATACGCTTCATTGTCATCTACAGTGCTGAAAACAATAATAAAAATATATCATATAAAACAATTGTTATATTTAAATACATGAGAAATGTTATAGCTTTCTATTACTTTTAGTTATTATAAAAAATTATAAAACAATATATGACACAAAAATGTCTTCAATTTGAATTCATTCTAAAAACTATTTCACGCCAAATAAACATGATACCTTTATAAGATCTGTTTTAATTCCTATCTTTGTATATGTATGTATACATATATTAAGAGATATACATATATTAATATTTAATCATATAAATTATAAAAATTTATTATAAAAATATATTGATAATATTTTTATATATTGATATATATCTAAAATATAGAGAGATAATATTTTATATTGATATATATAATGTGATAAACCAATTAAATTTATTTTAAAATATTCTAAGATTCATAAATATTTCATAAAGATTTTTTATATTATATTTATTAATTAGCACAACATATACCTATAATCAAAATCTCTATCTTTACCATCCAGGAAACTCTGATACATGTTCGTAACAAATTCTTGCCTAAGTAATTTTATTTCTTGGTTTGATATTTTATGTATTTTACTGCTTTGTAATTTCTTGTCTCTATCTTTATCCTTATCTGTTACTTCATCTAGATCTTCACCCCATTGGTGATAATTCTGTTTGTCAAAATTTGTTTTGGATGTAACACTATTTTTACTATCATCATCATCATCATTATCATCATCATCTGAATCATTCTCCTCTCGTACTTCGTCCTCCTCCTTCTGTTGAGATTTCAAACGGCTTTGTAATTTGCTCCTCTCGATGGTTTCCATAAGTATATCCACATAATTTGCACTTTGCGTGTCAATGGTGTCTCTAGCTTTCTTTTCTTCCTCTGTCAAGTATTGTCCTACCAAGTGTTCATATAACAATGGATTTCTCTTCATCATTTCACATTCGCTAAAGTAGTCTCCCTTTTCTATCAATGTCTTCAGTGCTTCATATCTTCTGTTTCTGACGTCGATGCGCCGTGTTGAATTATTAAAGTATCTCCGCAACCTGTTCACATGATAGACTGTCTCATAATCCTGACTTTTGCTGAAATACTCTAAATGTTCCACCTTCAAATAATGTCCAAATTTAGACAGAAACAAGCAGCAGCTCTTTTCCAACAACTTCCCAGCTATGGCACGCTTCTCCTCAAACGTCAACTCGGGTTCCCCTTTCTGCTGGCTCTTGAAAATCGCTTTGCTGTTAACCACATGGTCCAAAAGCTCGTTCTCGAGATCATTTTTTTCCATAGGAAGGTCCATGCTTTGTTTGTTGTTGCCACTCTTATTCTCATTCAGTGGAACATTTTCTTTTGTCCCTAAAGTCATGTTTTCCTGCCGAGCGCTTGATTCTTCGACTTTGTTCATCAGAAAGTCAAATCAAGTGTGGAAAATGGAACAAGTAACGATTTGTGTACGTTGACGGATCAGTGCTTTACATTGTTCGTAGCTAGTACGGCTGATACTAGAAGATTAACCTAGGCGCAAACGAGGGATATATTTCTCTTCGTATCGCATCTGCCTCTTGCGGGATTACGTTTTTGTCGCGTATTATTGTTGTTGCTGGTGATAAATAAGCGATAAATGAGAGATAAATAATAGCGTGATTCTCAGTACGTGCGCTTGGTTTTATCCGGAATGTTCCGTAAAAATTCGTCGGACAGTCGTCATCCAAAGCTGCGTCGCTATTATGCGTCATTTACCAAGGGAAACATAACCTCTAAGTAATCGCCGATGTGAGAGCGCAGCAACAAAATGTGATGCAAGCGGGAAGGAAACGATAAATACTATAGGGCTTATTGGTGTCGTGCGCTTCAATATTTATGGAAATTCCTTGGCCGACAGGTACGTTTTTTGAATTTGCTAATCTACATTGTTTACTGATGTTGCATCAAACCTCTTATCTACTCCTATGATTGATGATTATCAATCAAGTCAATTGCCCGTGGTATCGTTTTACAATTTCTCATGTCACAAATTTAATATACTACAATATATATTTATTAATTGATTAACGAAACACTGTGTTCCATCCAATGGACAGAAGTAAAGAGTTCATAACTGTAATAATCTCTTTAAACAAAATAGCAAATAATATTTTATATTATATATATTTTACTCCCACATATTTTTTGCTTTGTTTAATATGTTTCGAAGAAATTTTTCTCCGTATTTATAAAAATATACCTGTAATGATAGCAATACCATAGTTTTGTGCTTATATGTCACTCATACGTTTCAACATAAATGGTTCACGGTTCTCAACAATATTTGTTTAACCTAAAGATAAAGATTAAGATTTCTTTATCACGAGTTAATTATAATTACAATATTGTAGCATGGCGGAGAATTGGTTGGATGATGTGGAGAGATGGAAGTGGAACTGGACCGAGTTATGTGGACATCGTGGAGGCATTAATCCTTTGAATCCTGAAACGCATGATTTAAGTGTATGCTTCCAGCAGCTTTGTCTTCAGGTAGTATGATAAAATTTAATCTTATATCAAATGTAAAAAGCAACAAATTAACGCAATTCACTTATCAAATTTATTTTTCAATTTTTAGATACCAGTATTAGCTCTCATAGCTATAACTTCTGCGTATTACTGTGGAAAAAGAAATACGTCCTTATCTCGACAACAGCATGTTTACCATGCTATAAACATAAGGATTTTAGTTACAATATGTCTTGTGATATTGCCTATCATAAGGGCATATATTATTCTGACTAATACTATCATACCTTTGGTACATAACGAAGTGCAAGATTACAGCACTCTAATTCCAAAAAGACTGGACATTTCTTTCCACAGGAACATAAATTCGTCATTAGAGAATGAAACAGATATCATAAGCAGGATACGTGATGGATTAAATCATACTCTGACATTTGCCGAATCAATTTTATCACCAGAAAACAGTGTTAAGGATATTACTACAACTCCCGTTGCATTATATAACAATAATTATGAATCGAATATTACCGATAAATTCACTTCTGCTAAACCAGTGGATTATCTCGTAGCAGGTACCGAAGGTTTAGCATGGGTTGTGCATCTTTGTTTTATTTTAAGCTTGAAACGTGGACGCAATTCTAACCCACGAGGACCAGTATTAATACGAGCGTTAATATTTCTTTTGATCGTTGTTTCTGCGTTATTATTACGTAGTCATGTTAATAATAAGCCTAAAGACGATGTTTTGCCAAATTTATCATTGGGATTCAGTATCACCATAGTTATTCTTCTGATATTGTATGCCATAACATTGATACCCGGTAGTAGGTCAGAACGGACGAGAGCATCATTCCGAAATGCTACAGTAAGTCACTATCATATAATTATCTAATGTTTTCGTCAATTCGCGTTTCTGATTGCCCGAAAATACTCAAGTTGCACAGAACTTACTTAATTACCTATGATATCTAAAATTGTTGGCTTATCAAATATGAGAGATATCATAGACCAGTGAATGAATGTGTTTGTAGGTAGGAGAACGCACTGCACTACTGAGTAGTCCCACTTCTTCATACGTACAATTTCCAGAGGAACAGGATCCAAATTACCTTGGAATAGCTATGGAGGATACAACTATCATTTCAAAACTTCTATTTTATTGGGTAACACCGTTAATGGAAAAAGGCGTAAAAGGTCCATTAAATCATTCCGACGATTTATTTGATTTACCTGATCAAATCAGTACCAATACAATCAGTCATAAAATTGATCAACGTTTACATAACATGGTAACCGAGAAGACATAACAGTTCACAGTTTATTCATGATATAATTCTTTTGAAATATTTTGATCACATTTGATAAATATTTCGTAAATTAATTTTTGTAATAATAATACTAATGTTGCAGCCGAAAACTATGAACAATGGAATTGAAAATGACTCGGAAATACCGCTTCATACGAATGTAAAAGTAGTTACAGAGAAAGTGACACTGTTTTACTTATTACATCAATGTTTTGGCTGGCAATTTTATACGGTTGGAATATTGAAGTTTATCGCAGATTGCAGCTCGTTTATGGGACCAATATTATTAAACAAATTAATAGGTTTTATTGAAGATAAGAACGAGCCAATCTCACACGGATATCTATATGCGTCCCTTATAATATTGAGTGCTATAATTGGTATAAAATTGAACTTTTTGAAATTTCTTAAATATTTGACACATAAATCACAATAATAATGTTTTAGGTGCCTTTTGTAATACTCACTTTTACGTTTTGGATGTCTGTTGTGGGCTTGAAATTTCGTTCTGCGATTATTACTTTAGTCTATCGAAAAACATTGCATTCTTCTAATACTGATTTAAATCAAAATTTTTATTTTGGTGAAATCGTTAATTTTATGAGCACCGATAGCGATAGATTAGTCAATAGCTGTCCTAGTTTTCATACATTTTGGAGTATACCGTTACAGGTAACTGCAATGATATATAATATATGAATTCGTTTTCTTTTTTTATATATTAAGAGAATATATTATTCTATATTTTAAATGACTTTTTCTCTTATTGTCGTTTCTGAAAAAAGAAAAATTAAAAATATTTATGTTTTCAGTTATTCGTGACACTGTATCTTCTGCATAAGCAAATCGGAGTTTCGTTTTTAGCCGGTGTTGCATTTTCAATAGTACTTATACCAATTAATAAAATAATAGCAAATAAAATTGGTAAACTCAGTACTAAACTGATGGAATGTAAAGATCAAAGAGTGAGATTGATGGGAGAGATACTGCGCGGGATAACTACAATTAAAGTTAATGTATGGGAGGAGCACTTCTTACGAAATATCTTCAGTTAGTATGCTTTTACACCAATAATTTTAAGAAAATAATTTCTTGTTTTTTAGCATCTTTACCTAAATATATTTTTTTAATGTAGAGATAAGAGAAAATGAAGTGAAACATTTACGAGGTAGAAAATATTTGGATGCACTTTGTGTTTATTTCTGGGCAACTACGCCTGTCGTTATCGCAATATTAACGTTTGCAACGTATGTATTGCTCGGAAATCAGTTAGATGCCAAAACAGTTTTTACCAGTATGGCATTGTTGAATATGTTAATAGGACCTTTAAATGCATTTCCATGGGTTTTAAACGGTCTTACAGAAGCGTGGGTATCTCTTAAGAGAATTCAAAGAATGTTGGATGTATGTACATTGAAATTATAACATAATGTAAAATACAACGCACCGTTGCATCTAGAGGTACTCAGCTTCTATTTTATTAATTTAGCTGCAAGACATGGACTCGGCATTGTATTATACAGATATTACTCCTGACGTGGATTTATTGCTGCAAAATGTAACGTTGACTGTGAACCGTCCAAGAAATAACGATATTGCTACAAGTGCAAGTCCGAAGATTATGAACACTCCATCTTCAAGCACTGACATTAAAAAAAGCGTTACTTTCGAAGATGACGATGTTTTCGCTTTATATAATATTAACTTATCTATACAAAAGGTAAGAATAAATTTTGAGTTTTTGCGATATAAAACGTATATTATTTCATATTCACATATTTTGTATAGGGACAATTGATTGGTATTATGGGCAAAGTTGGAAGCGGAAAAACTTTACTCTTAGATGGTATCTTGGCGGAAATTACAAAAACTAGTGGAATAATAGCGGTTAATGATGATCACAAAGGTTTTGGATATGTTAAACAAAATCCTTGGTTACAACGTGGTACAATTCGGGATAATATTCTGTTTGGAAAATCATATGATCATAACAAATACAAGTAAGTATCAAATGTCACGAAATTGATGTCGACGATAGATTTTTTATATATCACATAAATAATTTAATATTTTATTTACGATTACAACAGGAACATTTTAAATGCTTGCGCCCTCACATCCGATTTGAATTCACTGCCTAACAAAGACTTAACAGTTGTTGGTGAAGCCGGGAATACTTTAAGCGGTGGTCAAAAGACAAGAATTTCCCTGGCTCGTGCTATATACGCAGATAAAGATATTTATTTGCTAGATGACATATTAGCGACATTGGATGTCAAAGTTGCTAAACACGTTTTCCAGCATGTAATTCTGGGCTTGTTACGAAATAAAACCAGAATACTGTGCACGCATCAGACTCAATACTTGGTTCATGCAGATTTAGTTATTGAAATGTCGAAAGGAAAAATTATTAATCAAGGAAAACCGAGCGACGTATTGCCCGATTTGGAAGATTATCTTTTGTCGTCGGATTCCATTGAATCCGACTTGGACATTACCTCTATAAAGTCACAACTCAATGAATTTAGTCGATCGGAAAAAGACGAGATAGATCCATTACTTGACAAAGAAGCGACCGAGAAAGGGACAGTACATCTCTCGGTGTATACATGTTATATCAACGCCACAGGACGATACTTGGCGATCTCAATATTTCTTTCTATGATTCTGATGCAAAGCTCAAAAAACATTACGGACTTGTGGCTGTCATATTGGGTGACGCACGCTAACACCACGACTAATTCAACTGACGCATCCAGTCTTGGAAAATTGCAACTCTATTACGATAATTACAGTTTCCACGATACAAAATATTACTTAACAGTTTATAGCCTGCTAGCTGTATTCAATTCTGTTTTCACTTTAATTAGAGCTTTCATCTTCGCTTACGGTGGGATACAAGCAGCCGTAATAATGCACAAACAACTTTTAAAGATAGTTATGCGGGTGAATATAAACTGGAGATACAAAACAATTGTTATGTATTTCGATTAAGAATTTATTATAAAAATATTGTTTCAGGCAAGAACAATATTTTTCGATATTCAACCGGTCGGAAGGATTATAAATAGATTCTCGTCCGATACATATACAATCGATGACTCTTTGCCTTTTATTACTAACATCTTGCTAGCACATCTATTTGGCTTGATTGCAACCATTGTAGTTACAGCTTATGGACTACCATGGATCTTCCTTGTATTAGCACCTCTTATACCCATCTATCATTGGATACAAAATCATTACAGGTAAAACTTATTATAAATTTGTATAAATATATAAATATAATAATTGGTATTTGTTAAAATTCATATTTTCTAATTATTTTCCAGATTAACGTCTAGAGAGATAAAACGATTATCCAGTATCACATTGTCTCCTTTATATGCCCATTTCAGTGAAACTTTGAGCGGTCTGACGAGTATCAGAGCCTTTCGCACTGTATCTCGCTTCAAACAGGAAAACGAATTGTTACTAGAAGCCAGTCAGAAAACGCAATTCGCCTCTATAGCCATCAGTCAATGGCTTGCACTGAGATTACAATTTATCGGTGTCGCCCTTTTAGCCGGAGTCAGTATTATGGCAGTTTTGCAACATCAGTATAACATAGCTGATCCTGGTTTGATCGGTTTAGCGATCACGTATGCGTTATCTGTTACTGGATTGTTATCTGGGGTAGTGAACTCCTTTACTGAGACTGAGAGAGAGATGATTGCGGTGGAACGAGTCAAACAATATTTAGATAATGTGCCGACTGAGAATACAATAGGTACTAATCCGCCTTACGCGTGGCCTAGTCAGGGTGTTGTGGAGTTTAAAGAAGTCGTTTTGAAGTACAGGTAATAGCTTTGAACTTTTGGTTAAGGATAATATATATATACATGCTTATAACATTTGGAAAACATTATTTATCACATTTGCAGAGATCATTTGGTGCCATCGTTGAAGGAAGTATCGTTTGTCACGCGACCAGCGGAGAAAATAGGCGTCGTTGGTCGAACTGGTGCTGGAAAGAGTTCATTACTAGCTTCATTATTTAGACTGACAGAGATCAGTTCTGGAACTATATCAATTGATAACGTGAATATTCAAACGTTGTCATTGAAAGCATTAAGGTAATATTCAATAAACTTGCAAAAAATAATCACTGCATGTTAATAATTGTAAAAAAATTATTTTAGATCCCGTTTAGCTATTATACCTCAAAATCCATTTCTCTTCTCGGGTACTATTCGAGAGAACGTGGATCCGTTGGAACAGTACACCGACATGCATATATACAAAGCCCTCGAGAAGTGTAAGGTGCATTCTTTAGTTTATCGATTGGGTGGGTTGGGCGCAATCTTGGATGAAGGTGGCAGTAATCTCAGCGCCGGTCAGAGACAATTGTTCTGCTTAGTCAGGGCTGTGCTACATAACGCTAAGGTACTTCTTATCCATAATGTCGTTGGAGAAAGCTGACGATCATTCGCGTATTAATAATCTTGATACTTATTTATCGCAGATCGTCTGCATTGACGAGGCCACGGCGAATGTAGATCAGGAAACGGACAAATTTATTCAAGCGACAATAAAATCTTCCTTCCAAAGTGCGACGGTTATTACCATTGCCCATAGAATACGAACGATTATGCACTGTGATAGGTATTCCAACTTTCAGATTTAAGCGTTTGCTTAGTCAATAATTTGCAGACACGGAAGACCTGATTAGTTTTGTTATGTAACTATCACCCAGTTTTTTTTCTAAAAATCCATTTCTTTTTTCTACTTAGAGTTCTAGTGATGGGGGATGGTGAAGTACTGGAATTCGACGAGCCAAATTTATTGATTCAGAATGCCGATTCCTACTTTTACCAGCTGGCCAGCCAAGAATTTTCGGATCAAGAGTAATTAAGCGTATGAGGCAATCTGATTGCATGTAATGAGTGTATCTAGTATTATATATGGTGATTGCATACATATAATTCATTACGTGCACGATCGAATATTTCTAGAGAGACGAATTATTTTCGTACGAATATGACAGGATTATGTTTTTCTTTAAGAATAAGCTAAGTAACATCTACGAAAGCGAACATTTTTATTTATGAGATATTTAATACATATTAATATTATGACTGTTACTTTAAATATTAATTGCGAGAAAATCTGAGATTTAATTAGCATTTATATGAAGATGATAGTATACATAGATTATTCGTCTATATTTTATACATAAATAAACGTCAATAAATAAAATCAAACGTTTTGATCATTTTTTAATAATTTATACAAATTACACATTCAGAGGAACTTTCACCAAAAATTTGATTAAAACTTTTATTTAGAAATATCCATTTTTCAGGGATTTATAGCAGTTACATAATTATGAAAATATTTGAGTTACATTGCTTTGCAACAAATGCATTACTCCGAGTTGCGCTCCGAGATGCAATTTATCTAAGGAACGCGCGGCTGGCGCGATTTATATCGTAATTAGAAATGCTCGCTATTAAAGGCAAACGTTTTACAATAGTGTTTCGCGGAGTTAATTAAAGCTTGGTAGCGCATGTGCGCGTCTTGCGAGCCACGTTCGTATCTGTGTGTTTGTGCGAGCTCGAGGAGCGGCGCAATGTATCCCGATAATATCCGGCATTCAGCCATTCGACGTTTCCGCGCTTTCATCGTTGCAAGGCGGCGAAAACTAATGAGCTATAGCGCCGGCTAATTTGCTCCCTGTTTTTTAATTGCCCGACATTTAGCAGGATATATATACCGCTATGCCGGCACGTCAGCGAAAGCGAGACGTCTCGCGCATTCACGTGCCGACTGAATTACGAGAATGCGAGAGAGGTATGGGCTTGCTTGGGCCGGAAAACAAGCACGATTCACGGCGCTAATGACGTCGTTCATTTTATACGATCGGTCGGCCTCCCGCGGCTTTCCGCGATGCTAGGAACTCCGCGAATAAGCTAAACTCCGCTCGCTGCCGTGGTCGAGAACTATTCCCGATAGAGAGGATTTCTCCGGAAGAATGAATTAACTCCGGAAGTTCAATATTGGGAAAATCACGTTTTCATCGTGTAAAATTAAAGCGAGTTACGCCGGCAGTATTCGGAAAATTGTGTATGATATTTTGCGTTACATATTTAATAGCTATTTAAAATTGATTTTAGTTTAATTGGTCATTTCACAGCTTGTTAATATTGGAGATACGACATTTCTATAATTGTTATGTTATATACACTACCGCTCAAAAGTTTTTGCCCACTTTGTCTTTCTTAATTAAATGATTAAATTCAAAAGAATTAATGAATAATTTTAAGAATGGACATTGAATGTAATAATGGCTGCGTTCAGCAGAAAAAGCAGCTTTGCAACTGTTGTAATATTTTTTAATATGATTGGTTCTTGCCCTTGGTTTCTCCTGCATCTAAGTGTATAAACCAATCATATTAAGGAATTTTACAACTGTTGCAAAGCTGCTTTTTCTGCTGAACGCAGCCATTGCTTATTTTTAAAATTTTTTATTCTATTCATCTATCTATCTTTATTAAAAACCGAACGTTCCAATTTTAATAAAGATAGATGAATAGAATAAAAAATAAAAAATAAGCATTCCTACACCGCTCAAAAATATTTGCCCACTCTAATTTCTCTAATTTCTCTAATTTCAATAATGGCTATTTTTATATTATCTTGATTTTATATCCGAGAGCCTTTCTATCATCAACATTTATTTTGAATGTAATAATGTTTAATAGATCAACATTTTTTATTCTACATATATAAAGAGAATAACAAAATTAGAATAGAAATTAAACATAAAAAAAATTCATGTAGAAATTAGAGTGGGCAAATATTTTTGAGCGGTAGTGTAGGAATGTTTATTTTTTATTCTATTCATCTATCTATCTCTATTAAAATTCGAACGTTCGGTTTTTAATAAAGATAGATAGATGAATAGAATAAAAAATAAAAAAATAAGCATTCCTACATATATAACATAACAATTATATAACATAACAAATCCGAACGTTCGGATTTTAATAAAGATAGAGTGGAAAAATCAAGCGGAAAAACGTTTCAAGTAAAAGTCAGCTTTTCGTTGCGTATTTTATGAGCTGTCGCGGATATCGGCGTATGATATAACTCTACGATAACCCTCGTTTTTAAATCAAAATTGCCTGTGCTTTGCGGCGGGAGCTCACGTGTCTCAAAGAGAAGTCTACTACTGACGACAAGTAAAAAGGAGAAAAAAGATAACACGGCATGATAGAACCGTTAGATTCTCTCTTCGGCTTTGTACTATGCTACCTAAAAGTATTCGCGAGAATACCTTTACAACAGGACATTCCAGCTCGTGACGGTAGAAAGCATCAGAGATTCACATGATAAAGTCGAATTTCTCCTGCTTTTTATTATATGCTTCTAAAAGTTTTGATATTGCTAATATAAGTGTATTTCATGATCTCAAAAATTTCTCTGCTCCTCGTATTAAATAATTTAATCAATATGACATTATATATATATCTATATTATCTTAAAACCTTAATTCGCAAATTAAGACTCCTGACTAAATAAATAACAATACAAATAACAAGTAGGATAAACAGCTTACTTATTATTTGTATTGTTATACCCGGGGAAAAATTTTCATATATAAACATATATGAACATATATAATTATATGTGAAATTTGTCCATACATGTTTTCCTTCTCTTGTATAATCTCTATTCGTATATATATAAGAAAAATAATAATAACCATATATGATTATATATGGGCAATTTTTTTTCATTACCTCAAATTTTACTTTTATTTTGCGGAAATTATCCTTTTAATTATTTTTAAATTATTTTTATTATTATTTTTCTTATATATATACGAATAGAGATTATACAAGAGAAGGAAAACATGTATGGACAAATTTCATATATAATTATATATGTTCATATATGTTTATATATGAAAATTTTTATATATTATCTAAAAATATTTAGATTCCTTGTAGGTTCCAATTAACGTCATAATATATTTTAATTTTTTACTGAGAATCACACGCAAAAGCAGAAAGGATAACGTAATTATTTCAAGCTCTATGAAGTGGACAAGATATAATATTCGAGCAAACGCGTGTCCCCAAAAGACTGGTTCATTAACGGATTACATCGGCTTTGTGAAATATTTGAAATCTCATCTTGGACGCGGCGGTTTGTCGTATCACGGATGGCATGCTCCTTGCATGGTCCTTCGCCCTTACACGCCTTTCGGCAAGTACTTGAGGCCCTGAAGCACTAGCCACTATACCGTGGGGGACCGGCTGGCTATCCTAAAAGTGCACCTATCGGGGGTTGGTTCAACGAACACGCAGCCCTAGAGATCTGCGCTAGAACGCAGAGAGCGAGAACGAGAGAGAGAGAGAGAGAGAGAGAGAGAGAGAGAGAGAGAGAGAGAGAGGGGGGGAAGGGTGTTTGCCTCTTTGATAACTACCAGGCGCTATTATCCGATTCGAGTGCAATTTCATAGTAAAACGGTCGCGGATATTAAATCATAGGCGAGCGCAAATCGATACAGCGACCGCAGTATGCAGTAACATAATTACCATTTATTACCGCAATTTATATGACACGGACGTTATTGCCACGAATCGCTGCTCAATTAAAACTGAGGAACGCGACCGTGTGTAAACTCGTGCACAGAACCGCGCTGAAATATTATTATTTTACCTTATACGATATCAGAGACTTTAATTACTGAGATTTGCCTAAAATGTCCAATTACACATATTTCGTTATCATCGAATTAATTCCTATAATATTATTACTTTCACAATCTATTCATAAATCTGACAAATTAATTCTCAATAATTTATCATCAATCTGTCTGTAATTATATTAGAAAACGTATCCTCAATAGATGATAATTTATTCATTCTCGGTTCATTACGTCACAAGTCGGGACTTGCTTTAGCCAAGATTGAAATGCGGTTGTACGCGATAACGGAGGATAATCCTGGATAAAAAAAAAAAGGATAAATGATATCGCGGTGACATGGAAACGCGGTGACACGGGCGTCAAGCAGAAGGATGATTACACGACCATATATCTGAATTAGGAGCGAGCGTCCATAACTCATTACGTTCACAATTCTCTTTCGTCAGACGGTTGCACGCCGCTCGCATAAATCACAATTTGCCCTACTGATGGTCGCAGGTGGACAGGAATAGCGGGATGCAGATCTAAAAAGCTATGATTGCGTGCGACGCGGCACATGGCTGAAACGTGCGACGCGTGTAATCGATCTCGCGGGGCGATCTTTAGCGCCGGTAATTACAACAACGACGCTTTTTTTCTTTCTGCCTTAATCAATCCAATAATTCTTCCTGACACGAGCGGTCTAAGGGCAAACGGGTTAAATGCTCCAGTTAATCAATTTCCACCAATGACGGCATAAGGACATGTTCTTTATTGCTCTATTTATTCTAAAATAGAGAATCTATACATCATGTGTTTCATGCTTTTATTTAACTGAAACATATGTAAGAGAGGTGGAATAGAAAATTCTCGTACAGGATTAAGAAATTCTTTATCAAATCCGAAGAAGATTTTTCCTTAATAAAAAGTTGATTGCGTCGTTACTTCTCGGAATTTTTTTAAAAACATTTTAATTATTCCGCTAGCATTATTAAAGTATTACTAATTTCTGAAGGTGTATACTACCCGAGAAAAATAATTAGATATAATCATGTATGATTATATCTGGTATATATATAATTATATATAATTATATGTTTTTATATGGGGTCATATCTAATTATTGTTTTATATCAACCAATTAATGTTTAAATTATTTACATCATGTGCGATGATATGCTCTCTCATCAACCAAAATAGGCATTATTTCAGTAAAATTTGTACACAACAGTATAATAATTTTACTATTATATTTATTGATTATATATAATATTAATATGTAATATCGTCATAACAGCATTCCATATTCTACTATAAGAATGTAATCAAACGACGCGGTAGCGTTGCGACGTCAAGTAGGTACATGAAAAGGACGACGGGCTGCGTGACCGCGTTATTACGTCAGTGCGCAAATGTCATGGCGCTACCAATAGCTTATCCACAATTTATATTTTTTTATAAGGATTGTTCAAATGAAACTTAAACTAATATATGTGACAGAATATATTTTATCATTAAATCACTCGTACGTCTAGCAAATACGTTCATTCGCTACATAACTACTGAGCCTAATAGTAGTTAGTAGTTATGCAGCACATGAACGGCGTATGGATGATTTAATAATAAAATATATTCTATCACATATATTAGTCTAAGTTTCATTTGAATAATCCTTATAAAAAATTTAAATATCCCCTAAAGTTTGATTAATTTATAAATAGTTAATAAAGCAATTAATTGATAAATAAATTTTATATAACATAAGTTATTCTTGTGCAGAAAAGTTAATATTTAACTAGTAAGATATAATTATATTGTATGATATAATCACAAAACAAATAATTGCTCGTCACTTGTTCTTTCTCTCGTTTGTTCAGATGATTTAAGGAGCAAATCAGATGATTCTTGACTTTGATGTTTCGCATAGAGATTCATAAGATATTCCATTCATCTTGATCCATCTTGCTTGGTGCATATCTGTATTTAAATATGGTGATTAAAAAGTATGACAAATAGAGTAATTATCTAAAATATTACAGTTGTAATTTATCCTTGTGCAAGATAGTCAATATTTAACCAGTAAGATATCCCTTCACATTGAATAATATAAGCAAAATGAATAATTACTCATCAAAATCGCCTGTTTGTTCTCTGGTTTCTTCAGATGATTGAACGAGAAAATCAGGTGGTTCTTGACTTTGATTTTCTTCACAGAGATTCATGATATAATTCGTTAATCTTGAAGTGCTTGGTGCATATCTATATTTAAATATGGTGATTAAAAAGTACGACAGATAGAGTAATTATCTAAAACATTACAGTTGTAACATTAAAACGACAAGGGCAATAAACGAGCAAAATTTTTCTGGATGTTATTTTTAATAAATATATTTTCTTAGTTAATAGATAAAATAACGGAACGAAGAATTAGTTACGATTATAACCGATTTTATAACAATGTGACAATCATATAATTTATTCCGCAATATGCCGACAGTTACGAACATAATTTATTGTCAATTTTTTGAAATTGCGCTACAAATGTTCACCGGTCTTTTATGTAAATATTGAACTATTTTTAATGTTTTAATCATTAATGTATGTTGAACGGCTGAGGAGGACCCAGTAATGTCGAAACGTCGTTTCGTTATTTTATCTATTAACTAAGAAAATATATTTATTAAAAATAACATCCAGAAAAATTTTGCACGTTTATTGGCGTTTTAATGTTATATACATACGAGCTATTTCTATAGATTAACATTACAGTTGTAATTTATCCTTGTGCAAGATAATCAATACTTAACCAGTAAAAGAGATATCCCCTCACATTAAATAATATAAACAAAATGAATAATTACTCATCAAAATCGCCTGTTTGTGCTCTCGTTTGTTGAAATAATTGAACGGAAAAACCAGGTGGTTCTTGACTTTGATGTTCTGCATAGGGATTCATAACATAATTCGTTGAGCTTAAAGTGCTTGGTGCGTTGTATAACTGTGGGACAAGGTCGAAAAAATCTTCTGCGGCCATTACCGAGTAACTAAACCTGAAAAGGAAAAGTGCTTGGTACATGCCTGCATTTAAATATGATGATTAAAAAGTAAGAGAGATCGAATAATTATTTAAAATATTATAGTTTTAAATTATTTTTGTGCAGGGTAGTCAATATTTAACTAATAAGATATAATTTCATTGTATAATATGAGCAAAACGAATAATTACTCGTCAAGACCGCTTGTTCCTTCTCTCGTTTGTTCAGATAATTGAATTGGTAAACCAAATGGTTCTTGACTTTGATTTTCTGCATAGGGATTTATAACATAATCCATTGATCTTGAAGTGCTTGGCGCGTATCTGTATTTAAATAAAATTACATTCATCTTCAATACTTGATAAGAAAATACTCTGAAGATAATATTAAGGAAATTATTTCCCCATACAATTTGTAACTTTCTTATCCATAATGACAACTATACGAATATATTTGACAGATATGTAAACTGTAAAATTATTTGATTTTTTCAGTGATAGCTGATCACGAAGTAAGTGCAATGAGAAAAACCTATTCAGCATCGCAGAAAGGCAACATCAATAACCTTAATATTAATAATAGTAAGGCTCTCAAATATAAAATTAAAGACGATATAATAAAAGCCAATGTGGCTTTTATATCGTCTATATATATATATATATATATATATATATATATATATATATATATATATAATAAAAGCCACATTGGCTTTTATTATATCGTCTTTAATCAATAACCTTGTTTGTGTTGCTTGCACTCCCTAGTATTTTCTATACCTAAAGCGAGATAGATATACACGCAGACGTTGAAGAGAAAAAGAAAGAAAAGTACAAATGCGGAAAATGTGAGCAACGCGAACAAACTTATTAAATCTCTACTAATTAAATTTCTTACATGTTTTTTTTAAGAACGGATTAGATTTGCAAAGATTATTTTTGTAAAATTATAATGATATTTCGATAATGTTGTATAAGACATATAAAATAATAAATTCATGTAAAATTAAAAACAATTAAAAAATTTTGTGACGCTTTAATATATAAGTAATCATAAAATGAAGCACTTAATAAATGTTTTGTGTAATATAATATAGATAACACTTGCATAGGGCAGTTAACGTTTAATTCCCTTTATTGTGTAATATAAGAAAACCAAATAATTACTTGTCAACGGCGTCTGTTTCTTGTCTCATTTGGCTGTAAGATGTTTCTCCCAATTCTGCTCGAGTCCTATTCAATTCCGTATCACTGCCTGATTTTGAATCTCTGCAGCATTTATATACAAAGTTTTTGATAAAGTTTCGATAATAATCCAAATACACAGGCTGTATTAAGTTTGGAAAAACATATTTCTGATAAAAATTGTAAATGAAAATTATATGTATGTCATAATGAAATGTTGTATCCGTTCAATTTTCTTTAGCTATTGATTTTTATTATTACATCTATTTTATAACATTTAATATTTTAATAAGTTTTTGAATGTGTACTTACTCACGTTGAATCTGGGTTGTTAATTTTTCTAAGTGGGCATATCTTAAATGACTATGTAAATTGCTGTTATTAATATGAGAATATTTATTTCCACAATAATTACATCGTGCCTTATATTCTCCTAAGTCTGTGAAATGTGTCTGTAGCGACAAAGGTAATTTCTTTTGTTTGTCAATAATTCCATGTTTATATACGTGTGCTCTTAACGATCTTATATCATGTTCATTATATTTTTCGTTACAACGCGTGCACTTTACAAGAGAAGATCCTGATTCAACCGAGAACCACTTCCTCACCCAGCTCCTTTCCTTCGATGTCGTTATGGTTGATAATTTATCAAAATAACACTTTTTAAAATGTTTATTTAAATCTCCCGTAGTAAATTGAAATGAATATATATTTGTACAATAAGTACATCGTGCCTTGTGTCCTCCTATGTCTGTGAAATGTGTCTGTAGCCAGAAAGGTATTGATTGTCTTTTGTCAATTATTCCATGTTTATCATATAAATGTATTCTCAATCGTGGTACAACTCTTCCACTAGTAATATTAATTTCTTTTTCACAACGCGTGCACTTTGCGAAAGAAGATCCTAATTTGATCGAGAACCACTTCCACACCCAGCTTTTTCTCTGTGCCATTATGACCGTTTTGTATGACGAAATGTTAGATACTAAATCCAATACAGAGATCACTACAACAAGCGTTTGCAAAATTGCTTATAAAGGTCGAAGAGAGAGGTATGGTTTAATTATTAGAATGTACGTAAATATTTTTGTATTATTTGTATTTGCCTAACGACCAAACTGTATAGCTACACCTCTATTATTCCATCATTTATTTTAAACTAAAACACACACAGAACGCCTACACATGACAGTTTAATATAGCGAAGTCAGTTGTAGATCTATAGTAAAAATTAACATTAGTTTATCCTTTAAGGACCAGTTCCACAATCTCCAGTTAACTTAACCGGCCAATTATTCCATATATTGAAGCGCCAACGCGTATACGGGTTATTTCATACACTGCTCACTGCGATGGAATAATATTCCAGTATTTTTGAAAATAATAGAAAGAGGAACAACAGCAGACAGAGAAAGAGATATCCCAAGGCACGCGAATGTGACACCTCTCATATTTCCATTATAAGTAAGGCAAGACTACCTGACAGATATAATGCGCTGCCGGCTGCTTTTACCATGATTAGTGCGCGAAGCGATGGAAAGCTGATGCGTGCACACGCGTAGGCACGCATATAAGCGCGAGCAAATACAAACGTCGGGATGTATCGAAGTATTTGAACACCATATGCATAGACGTGCGTTAAATTATGTAATACGCGAGGTACCAACGTTTAGCACGTTCATGAGTTTTTTATTAGATTTTTCTCTCGAAAAATGTGAATCGTCTCGTGTGTCCTGATTCGAAAAATGTAAATCGTTTCGTCGGTTCTGCCGACGCATCGCCTCCTTCGTGTTGTCACGATCTTTTTATTTGTCAGATATTAAAATATGAAATAGAGCTGACTGATCAAAATGTGACGTTGAAGTACAAAGGCTTAATTATTTCAGACATCAAGAATATCGCGACTGCTGGTACAAATCTGTAAAACTCTGTTCTGTTTCAAAATCAGAATTTAAGAAATTAGAGATCGCTTTTTGTATATCGTTGGAATAGATCGTTGACTTCGGAAACCTATAATTTTCAAATCACACGAAGACAATAATTAAAACATTCAAATACAATTTTTAAATATCTCCTTTTTGCATTTTTTATAAAATAATCTGGATCTGTGAAGTTAGCACGACATTCTACTAATATAAAAAAACAATTAGAGTTTCAGTAGCACTTTTCATAGTTCTACAGTTCCTTATAAAAATAAAAAAAGTTCCGCATTTTTTATAGCAAAAAACCAAAAATTAAAAAATGTGTTAACTTCGCGAATCTAGCACGACACCGCCCCCTCTAAAGTACAAGAGAACAATAAATATTAACACTTTTGGCAACAGTTCCCGTTAGTTCTACTCGAGTTCCATCATTGTGTGTAATTTGAAAACAAAATTCCAACAATTACCAATTTTTCATACACTTTAAATATTACACCTAGCACGACACTTGCAGACAAAGTACCGTGCTGATTATTTCCCGCGGTTCTAGCGACAGTTCTCGTTAGTTCTAGGAAAGTTCTATGTTCTACAATCATTTTTAAGCAGAATTCCGGCGGCTACATATTTTTAAATAATTTTTTAATCTTTAGAGCCAGCACGACACCTGGAGTAAAAGTGCCGTGCTGGCTATTTATGACAGTTCTAGCGACAGTTCTCATTAGTTCTAACAGAGTTCTATGCTCTCCAATTATTTTTAAGTAGAGTTTCGGCGGCCACATATTTTTAAATAATTTTTTTATCTTTGGAGCCAGCACGACACCTGGAGTAAAAGATTAAAAAATTATTTAAAAATATGTGGCCGCCGGAACTCTTAAAAATAATTGGAGAGCATAGAACTCTGCTAGAACTAATGAGAACTGTCGCTAGAACTGCAAGTACCTTAGATGAGGACGGTGTCGTGCTAGATTCGCAAAGTTAGCACATTTTTTTATTTTTGGTTTTTTGCTATAAAAAATGCAAAACTTTTTTTATTTTTAATTATTTTTATAAGGAACTGTAAAACTATGAAAAGTGCTACTGGAACTCTAATTGTTTTTTTTTATATTAGTCGTGCTAACTTCACAGATCCGAATAATTTACTATATAATATTTAATCTTATAATAATCTATTAATAAATAGTATAAATATATTCGTAAGATATCAACGTAAGATAATAAAATATTAAATAATTATCAAAATAAAATGTAAGTTAATAAGAGGATGTTTTACTTATTTCTAAATTTAATTGTTGGCAATAAATTTTCATAATCTTTCACTGTTTTATGATATATATTCGTTGTTATAATATTATGTCTTTTCAGAAAACAAGACAGGATTTCAGATCTACCACGCAAAGATTAAGGATACGCGCCTTACGAACAACTCTAAGCAAAGTTTCGCGTAACTCTCCGTGCATGGATCTGCGTCGCTCGTATAATGCGAGTCATATTATACGGTTTGTCGCAACGAGACACGCCAGAGATACGTATAAGTGACGGCCCTTCTGCGTGTACTTCTATCCTGTATGCTCATTACTGAGTCTCGCATTAAGCCGAGCGTATTTAGCGCTCGTTGACGGTCCATGCCAAAGGAAATCAGCTTTTCCTTCTCCTTGTCTCTTTTTCTTATTGCGAATCGTGAAGGCGCCCATTCATTACGTGCCTTATTATAATTGACGAGTCAAGCGGTGAGCCAAGATAGCTGTCTCGCTCCAGATCTCATCTAGGGATGATATTAAGTTTATGCGTATCCGCAAATTTCAATTCAATATCTGAATATCGCTTCAGTCATGCTCGAGTAATCGTTTGAAGATTAAACATAGATTTGCTTTCAATACTTAATAGAAAAAAATGTGAAGTGATACAAATTTTACTTCATTGAGATTCGATATCGTACTAAGCAAATCTATCACGGAAAAAAATAGGTTGATACAGCCAAGTTATAGCTTTCTAACGCAAGTAACATTTAACTAAGCAGATTTGATAGTGTAGCAAAGAAAATACGTTCTGAAAACAGTTTGAGCATATTTTCTTTGCTATACGTACTATCAAATCTGCTTAAATATAAATGTTAAATTTGCCTTAGCAAGTCATAACTTGGCTGTATCAACCAATTAATTTTTTCCCGTCTGTATCAATCAATTAATTTGATTTCTCGTCTTATGAAGATTCACACGACACTCGGTATATATTCCTAACTCATTTGAAAGGTTTGATCTCATTTCCAGCTACATCCCGCGTGATCCACGGCGAATTAGGCGAATTTTGCATTCTCGTATGCGACGTGCGTTCACCAAAGGGAAGCGATTAATTGCGTTTAATATTTCTGCTCGGTGGGCGGAACCGATGATTATCCCATAATATTACGCGAAATATTCAGTTTCGATTACATCGGACCGCAAACGTTACAATGCTAGAAATAATTAAACGCATAATACTTGCGAACGGTATAATGTACGCCACGCATAATGTACATCTCGCCGATATTTTTGTAGACATTAATCCGTACACGATCTCAGCGAAGCCATGAAGTTTTAATCACGTTATTAATGGGCGTTACGATTATCGGACGTTTTTTAATTAATTTCAGGCGGTCAACATATGTAACTTTGTAAACAATGCATTGGTCTTTGCTACCAACGAGATTTTTAAAAATTACACATTTTAATGTATATTTTATAAAAGGAAAAAAATTCCGTTTTATATTCTTATGCAGCGAAATACATATATATCAATAATAAATTAATGAAACTACAATAATCATTAATATTTGCACATCATTTTTATTACGTTTAATTTATGAAACTTACGATGACTCGCCATACGTTTCGATTAAGCTTGGCTTCAGTTCGGCGTATAAGTAATCTAAGAACCTAAGCAGATAATATATCCGACGACGCATTCAAGCGAAAGCGCATGTTCGATCGAGTTCGATCCCCTAATTCATTAGCATAGAATTTCAAGCGAGACAGTGCGCTTTGGGCATTATAATAATTTAGCGCCGCGCTGTGTTACCAGGAATACGACTGGGTTCGCCCGCTCTGCACAATTGGCTTCCACCTGATACGAAATGGACGCAACTCGTACTCGATGGGAGTCCATTCGTACTATGCCAAATGCGGTGCAGATAGTAATTGGTTTCCTCTATCGCGGATCCATGGTGAAAAGCAGTTATCTTTACGGCAGTTATCTGCCGAACGTGTCTACGCAAACCTCAAAACAAAACAAATATCGTTTATAGAACACGTTACTCTATTGATCAATTTCATATTAAGTATACGCAAAAAATTGAGATTACATTAATGCTAAAAATTTTTTTATCGTAGCTTTTCAAAGTTACTACTAGCTAAAGCTATATTTCTTTTTTTTTTAATTTTGGTATCAACTCATTTTATTATATACGAGAGGAGCACTCTCTTTTTTTACACAACACTGTGTAGATACATTTACAGATTAGATACGTTTACATATATGGATATGTACGATAATATCATGATTCTTGATTTCATTGCTCCGAAATGAGAAACCCATATAGCTTAATACATTTGTGCAACGGCGAGTTTGTTAATTGCATCGGGAAAGTTGTTTCATTAGGAAAATGGCTAAGCCAGCGTGGATGACGATATCGGTTCTACCAAAAGATCTTATTAGAAACTCAGCCAGATGTACATCGGACTGCAATTAAGTAATAACACTGTTATTACGGTCGTTACCTTTCTCTTATCGCTCTTTCTAATTTTCTGTTATATTTAGCTTGACATAAAAGCAAAATTGAAGATCCTACGTTATTCTTACCTTATTTTTAAATATTTTTAAAATTACTTTTCCCTAAACCGTAGAGAATAATAATTTAAAAATTACTTAAACATTTAATTTTCTTATATATATAAATTCCAGAACTTGTTGCAAGAACACGAAATAAAGTTCACAAATATGTAATCGAGAAAAAAATAAGCGACTTTTTTCGGATCATATCATACTACGATTTTGTCTTGCAAATAGCAAAGCTCTTCGAAAATAACTGATCGATGTATTGATATATGCAGCATGAAGCTGCATACTCATTTCCACGTATAAAGTCGGGAAATTCGATGGAGTGGTGTTTGATCGCATTTCTGGCTAGCAAAATACACCGGTCATACGTCATCACACGACAAGATCGTCCTGTCGTCATATCGGCTCACCCCGATTCTTCGTAATCGACACGGAATCGCTGGCCTTCGACACGTATAAGGCCTCTTCTCTCCATACAGCGTGTGCTACGTTTCCAGATCGGCGCTGCCTGCCATTGCCTCTGTGTCCTTCGGATGGTTTCGTATCCGGTTACGCCCGGTATGTGTTAAATGAGAACTGACAAAAACACGTGTAACTTTCAATCGACCGAGCAGTCGCTCAAAAGATTGCCGACGGGGTTCCTTAATTGGGTTAAATAAATTCGGCCGGACGACGTGTGGGCGATGTGCGCGTACATGTGCGCGTGTGTGCGCACAGTGCGCTTTAGTGTCTTCGTCTCGACACCACCAACATGTGTTGCAAACGTAAGGATGCGTTCCCGTGTGAATGCGATAAGACGCACCGCCTCTCGTAGCAAAGGGTTGAAATTGGACGCGAGGGCGCCGTCCAGGAATTCAATAAATTTACCCTCGTGATATGTGCACGCACTGCGAGTTTCAATTGTCGTTTGCAGAAAACAATTTATACATTTGATTAGCGCGATTAGTACTTTGAATACTTTGAAACAAGTTTTCTCTTTCAAAATGAGGAATGAAGATTGCTTTATAAAGTTGCAAAAATGATATTACTTTATGTTTATTGTATTAACGCATACCCAGGAAAAACGTAAGTCATGATGACGTCAAAATGACATCAAAATGATCTCAAAATGATATCAAAGGCATCATTTTAGCATCATATTGATCTCATTTTGATGTCATCATGACTTTCTGTTCTACTTGGGTAAGAGCTTACGATGTTATGTGTACGACTTGCTTAATATTAATGAATAATACATCTAATTGTATAGCGCCATACCGAAATAAAAGCGGAAGTATGCAAACAATATTCTAGATAAAAAAATCTTCTGTCTGCTCGATCAAAGTTTCCGCTTGAAATAAAGATCTCCTTTTCTTTAAGGAAAGAAAAGATTATGTTTCCTAAACAATTCGATTGTAAATAATATTATTTTAAGGACATTTAAAAATATATTTCTATTTGGTAATATAAAGATAGAAACGAGAGACACGATTTCACAATTAAATCAAACAATCCAGTTTTTATAAATAATAGGAAATTGATTTTCGTTTGCCTTAAAAATTGCGTTAACCAGTGTAAATATAGAACGGATGAATATTCGTCGATATTATTCAAACGTTTCATTTGTCACGTTTTTTAAATGTTCAGTGGACCGTGATGATGACACGAACCACTAGCGGAACCGTCGATATAATGTACCAAATAAACCATGTAAATTTTTGCATTGCGAAATCAGTCGCTATGTTGAAAATGTCCGTGGAAGAAAAGAAGAGGAAGGCTAAAAAGATTAAAACGACGAGCGAGAAGAACTGACAGCGTGGTGCTGTTGGGGAAGGAGGAGACGTCGAGATTGGAGGACGAGAATAAAGTGCTGAAACGCGACAGCGCGGAATATGAGAGTCGGAGTCTCGCAGCGAGGCGCAACAACCTTTAATAGAGATCCGTTCCTTACTTTGAACTGTAACTTCGACACCGACGAAGACAATTCGAGACCAGACGACGGCCCCGAAGACGCACTGAGCCCCGGGAACGTAGAAATAATGGGAATTGTAGAAGAGCGTGAGGCAAAAAAAGCCCATGAAAATTTTGAAACAACAAACTCGATGAGATAATAGGGAGAAACCTCTTGTATATATATGACTCACGAGCTTTGCATAGCTGTAATCACGTTCGAAACGAAAGCTTACGGATTTCAGAGTGCTCAGAATTGCAGAAACTGAAGCCTTTCGTATACCATAATATTTCTTTGATATAAATAACTCATCCCAGTCGACACAGTAATATAACTAATATGTAACATCTATAATTTCTAAATCACGCTTTATATAACGTGAAGGTAATTTTTACGTTCTCGTTAAATAAAAATTTCGCCCTCATTCAAAAGTACAAATAATGGTATATACATGTTAAATATATAACTTCATAATTCATGAATGTTACATATATGTTACATTCATCAGTTTATGTAAAAGAAGATAGTAAAATTACACAACTGTAACATAACTGTTATGACGTATTCGTTATGTAATTTGTTATTTTCTAGTTACATAGCAGCTACTGAATGTGTCGACTGGGATATATTTAAATTTTCGTTATTATTATATTTACTGCAATAATACTAGATATAATGATATGCTAAAGAGAGAGATCCTCTATTTCAATATTGCTCTTACAAATATAACTACGCCGAAAGCTTAAGTATCTTTCAAAGTGAGGAGAATTAATTCAAAGAATTGAAACTATCATAAAGTTATAGCCATGAATTTTAAGACATAGAGGATATTAAAGGAACCTACAATGACGTGCGTTTTGCGTGAAGAAGTAAAAGAAGTAGAATGAGCAAGCATCGACCAGCAGCAGTCGGAGATGTAATTCAACGTGCTGTTCTTCGCAGTGTTTGCGCACTGCGTGGGAGATTCAAAGGTCGTCGTCCCTCGAATCGATCCGGAAACTTTCCGAAATTTGCGACAGTGATGCATCTCGTGCGATTATACTGTTTTCATTCACCTCGTGCATACGTTCGTCACGAACTGCAGTTATAATAATTATGTAATACCGCAAGAAAACGAAAAGACAGTAATACAGTATGTAAAACAAATGGAAACACGTGAATTTAGTAAACTAATCAACACTACCAATATGTCTGCTGATAATAAAACTACATATGTTACACGGAAGGATTGTGAAACGTACAAATTGAGTTGACCAATTAGTACCATTAATAAGTTGCATTAATTTATTACGAGCAGAGTATATGCTTTACTGAGATTGTAATATCAACAAGTTACCCATTTTCATTATTTCTGTCAGCCAATTATCGCGTTAATTAAATGCAACAGTGAGCAAATGAAGCACATTTGTATATATTCACTTCTTTTATGATATATCTATCTGTAGAGGATATGTATGAATAATGTAAAATCTATATGATCCACGATATATTTTTTTTATTATAAATATTTTATAATAATATATATAATAAAAATTTAAAACCGAGGAAACAAGACACGATGATACCGAGCTTATTGGAGAAATCCGATTACCTCTATCTATAACAGAATTTACATTTAACGCAAAAACGTTTTTTTTCTTGCTATATTCTGTGGTTTAAACTTTCTGTCATTTATAATGGACATTTGTGATTCTGGAAAAAAATAGCTTCGAGGCATTCAAAGAGTTCTCATTCGTTCATAACAGCCTCGAGGCAGTTTGCGCAATGATAAATTTATTTTAATTGAAATAATTCGCGATAAGAATCTGCAAATACAGAAAACGCGTATTTTATGTCAAGCCAAAAGTTCGTTTTAATATCATTGTCACGAATTCTAGAACTATCGAAGAAGAGCGCTCAAGACTGCTCTCCAGATCCGCCTGTAATCTTGATTCGCACGGAAACAGCAAAGGAGGCCGTTCAACCGCATGGACTAATGAGAGTTTGGAGATCAGAGTTAAGTCTGATTGCTTCGGGATTCGAAGTCCATCATCGTCACGCGGCCTCCAAAGGGACTCGAAGGGAGGGAGAGAAGGGTAGATTTGGTAGGCCAAGAGGATATCCGATGCAGCATCCACGGTAAGCCTCGCCGTCGTCCGAGCGGACAATGGGCTTCGTAAAATCGTGTGAATTAGTAAAGGACCTCTCTAGGCGAGGGAATAATCGGGAAGTGACTAGATAAGATCTCTGGCCGGCCCTTCTCGCGGAAAAGCAGGATCATAAAATGCGGCGTGGCATACGCGCGCGCGCGCGTGCGTGGTGCGCTGGTCGTATTGTAAATTGATAGCGATAAAATCTACTCATCTCTCTTTCTCTATCTGCAGAGAAGGACGAAGGAGAGTCGGTAATGGTCGGTAACGTTTGGTCACGGAGACAGCGAAATGGCGAGATTATTTCAAGGCGTATCTCTCAGAGGTCTCATGCGATTTCACTGGATCTCCATCGTGCATTCACGTGCCGCGACGTCTCCGCGTTCTTTCCGTTTTTCAAGACACCGCAATCGATAATATAACAGGGGTGGATGTCGCATTTTCAAAATCGTGAATAACGTTTCCAGAGATGCCCCTAGCAGTCATCTCTCTCGCTCTATGCACCTCCTACAACTTTAAAATATATTAACAATTTAAATAAAATTCTAAATAAAACTATACTACAATATACACTAAACTAGGTCTTTCGACAAGTTAGGGACTGAAAATTCAAGTTTCGTTTAGTTTAGACGAAAATCCGTCTCTGCACGGCGAAGGCGTGCGCGATCTCGTGCGGTATCTCGAGAAGGTGAAAGAAGGAAAAGAAGAGAGCTGGTTCGGAGCCGCAGACAGCTCCTTTGCGATATCTATCTGTGCAAATATTAGGTGGATCCGCGGAAGCGAAAGAGAGGCCGTCTCGATGTTTTCATTTAATATCCGCTGATGGTCCGCTTGGCCCGCGCCAACTGCCAACCGGCATTCAGCGGAAAGATTGCGAGAGTCATTTCCCGTGACTAGCGTGGAGATGTTGCCTTTGAGATAGCCCATTCCGCAGCAATACGAAGTCTGGATGCCGCGCGCGCTGGGAGAAGCACGCTCTACTTGCTCCCGATAGCTCTCAAACCGACGCGATAGCGCGCGTGTTAGATATAATTTAGAGATACCTTCAGATTGAAATGAAATGACGTGTACCGTTGTCCCGAAAATTCTCTAAATTGATTCCATAATATGTTCAGACATTAAATAGTAATTTCCATTAATGCGAGCATAATATGGTTCATTATTAATTATCAGTAATATTTATTTAATTGATTTATAACTAATAATTCTGACGTATTTAAAACCATCTTTCTACACATAAATTGTTTTAAATCTTTCCTATAAAAGAAGAGAATCTAAAGACATAATTTAAATTTCAGGTGTGAGTATCATCTGTAGCCGCAGATTTTAGCGGATAAATCACTTAAATGAGTCTGAGCATTAGTAGATTTATTAATGATTTGATTTAATGCCGAGACACTCTTGCCGGGATACGACGTCAGTTAGAGTGATAAATCTGTAACAACGCGAGTGTAATGTCCCATGTGCGTCCATTGGCACATTGCCAAGAATCACAACTGTGCGGCGAATGATTATAGTAACATTAAGCGCTATTTCTACACGCTGAAGGCTTAATCAAGCAATCATTATTCAGAAGAATCATGTGTGTAATACGCATAATTTCACGCTCGTTTCGCTATGACAAGATATATCATGACAAAGTTATAACAATTGACAGTTTCCAAATCAATATTCGGTAAGAAATCCAAAATGATTTGTAATCCACAAAAAGAATGCGATAGCAGAAATTATATTAGAATTCGATAAAGACGACGTATCGCGATCGGAAACGAGCGTATATCATATCCAGCATGGTTGATTAATACAGCGCTCGGATATGCAGCGACAATACGGGGTGGCCGCTATATTCCGGGACGGAATTCCACCTGCCCTAGAGTTTAATGTCACCGTACTGGTGTTTCCTTCGTGCGAGCAATACGAATCGTCGCTCGCGCGCGGAGACAGCGGTAGATTACCGTCGACGGCGCGGCAATTCTTGCGGCGTGACACAGTGTAATATTTCAACGCCGTCTTGACGATATTTTTCAGCGGTGCCGCGGTAGCTAGGTGGATAGGTAGGTACACCGCGAAAGTGGGAAATGTCAGCGAATGATTGCAACCCCGTGGTGCCGCCGGAACGGAATCGCCGAAGGACGCCGATACGAGAGCCTTCGCCATCCTTTAGGAAACTAGACAAGTTTATCGAGGCGATAATAATAATATTGCAGTCACTTCGGTTTTTGCTGATGTTCAAGTCCGAAATTACGTTTCAAACTTTTAATTACACTTTTTAGAATGCAGATTTTATACACTATTAAAAATATAATGTCGCGACTCTATGTTATATAATTTGAATCAGACCAGGAATATAGGATGAAATGGAAATGATGCATTACGTAGGATTTTTCATTATTTCGCTCGACAGGGTCGCTTATCGTCAAACTTTTTCCGCCGCTTTTTAACTAGACGTGTAATTTAATCGCTCTCTCTCTCTCTCTCTCTCTCTCTCTCTCTCTCTCTCTCTCTCTCTCTCTCTCTCTTCAGACCACCTTTACGACCGAAGTTAATAGTCGGCAAAAGAGGGAGAGCGTTTCGACCGTGACGTGTTAACACGAAGGAGGTCACGATTCAATATTTCGCGGTCCAGATATCCTCGGAAACGCTAATGGCATCGACGCAGTGCGTAAATGGAGAATTCCAGCACCGAAAAAAAATCATATTCTTGATTTTAGAACAAATCCCTCTAAAGCTTTCTGGTAATCGAATATTCTAAAAAATTCAGAATATTCCCCTTTAAAAGTCTCTTGTTAAGAATAGTTTCTGAAATAAAGAAAATATTCTAAAATACTACTTCGGTGATTGGTTAACCCGGTATTGCCCGCGTTGCAGTATCAGATATACGGCGATACGTGATACATAATCTATAGTGCTGTTCTGAAAAAATGGAAGAAATGAAAGAGTGGCTGCTTCAGCATAATTTATTTGAATTAATCAGACATTTTGAGAATAAGTACGAATTGGAATTCTTGTGAAAGTATGTAAGTGAGTATCACACGCGTGTTATATTACAGTTATATTGTTGAGTGGGATATTATGCTGCTTTGTGTTGAAATGTATTGCATGTTTGATTGTTTGCTGTAGACGAAAAAATAAATTCAATGCGGAGATTGACAGTTCTCAAGCAAGATTTGATTAGAGAACTTGTCCCAGAAGTTGGTTAGGTTGGCCTTCGGGCAGACTTCGAATTCACATTAGAGGTATATTCTAATGAATTAGAATATACTACTACCTATTAGAGGGAGATCCTCTCACCTTCATGATATATACTTGGCTCTTATTTTAGTGGGAGATATTCTGTAGTTTATCGGATTATTCTATAATGTAGAATATGATTTTTTCGGTGAGGAGCATGAAGGCGGACACGGTCGCGTGTACGATCCTGATTGCGGCGACGAGTGCACGGCGAAGGGAAATTGCGAAGCTTCTTTCAGCTTCTGCTCCGAGAAAAAAAGGATTGCGACCCTCGGCGATGACGAGGACGGCGAAGTCATCAGAGCTGATAAATAAAACGTTAGAGCTACACATCATGCCACCGACTGTCTGTCGTCGCGTAGCGGTATTCTTATTACGCTCGTACACAAACACACACGCATCCTACAACCCTTCGCTTCGTCCTTCTCTTTCGCTAATCGAGGGTGCGTTCAAAAGTGCTTGGGCTGGCTACAGCGCGCACACGTGAGATCGCCACCCTCCGCCTGTCTCTCTGTCCCTCTATCTCTTTCCATTCCGTTGCTGCCACTTCAAGCTGGTGAAACACGCGTACTTCAACCAAACAAAGGCAACCTTCGTCGTCACCCCTTTACAGCATCACTCTTAACTAGTAGCTTAGTATGTACAGGCCCAGCTGTAATATTACGATCTAACGTATGCGTATATTCTGTAGGTACATATGCGAGCTAGCCTGCAAGACGCGTAGCTGCCTTTACCATGGAATGTAGTTTGAGTAATTATTGTTCGCATATCGCTGCGGATTAATTATTTCCTAGGATATAGAACTTCGCGGCGATGTTATGCGAACTACGTTCAATATGCAATGTATAAATAATATGGTTAAGCCGTCGCATACATTCTTTCTATAGTCTAGAAATATTTTTTAGAAACTTACAGATCTCGCTTTCTAAGATTAGATGACGTCAAGAAAATATTTGTTTTCTTCGCATATAAATGATATAAATCTCCGGGATCTAGAGTATACGGTTAAAATTACCATGCACTCGCGAGAGGCAGCAATTTGTAGACTAGTTGAAAAAGTCGACGATGCAATTCCGTCCGCAGACGCCGAGCCTGCATTCGTCGAGAGTCGTTCGCTCTCATCGTGCGCAGCATCGCGATCCACCCTTTTAGATCTCGCCAGCGAAAACAACGAATAATGTTTTCGTCTCGTCGAGGAATTGTATTGGACGTAGCGATGCCTCGTCGCATCCGTTTCGCGCGGAATAATGTGACGAAAATCGTAGAAGACGGTCGTTCCGGCATTGCTTATCCACCCTTTACCGCGGCATTTTCTTCTTCGCGTTATTATATCGCGCAAAAAAAACAAAGGACTTATTCGTATAATTTTCCTCGAAGCTCGACCTATTAAATCGTCGCGTAATCATCCTTATTGAAGAGATTCGCGTATTTGCCAATGCCGAAGCGTATTTCGTCAATTTGTTGCGGAAATATTACTATCTCTATATTTGAAAAAAAAAGAAACTTTGCGAATATTACAATTTCTAAATATAAAAAAAGTAATTATTTAATTTTAATAAGTGGGGTACCGGTTTTAATACTTCTGTGAAATTTAAAGAGTTATTTCATTTTGTAACGTAAAATTTAGCTTTTACGTGAAAATGTTATAACTTCAGAATGGCATAAAAAGTTTCGAGCGCTGTTTGCCTTGTATAAATTGTTAAAGCAGAAAAATGGGAAAATTCCGCAACGTTTTCAGTCGCTGACTTTTTTTTAGAATAGACTTTATTTCGTAATTCCAAATTTCCTTTCCAAACTTCCAGTCGTCGATTACGACGCACGACTGAATTCATTTGACTGTTTAGATCAAAGCGCAACGTTTACCAGTGCCAGTCAGGATTATATTCGTTCGTCGATCGTGCGTGCGTGTAAATTCATTTCCGCAAAATTCCCGGTAGGGGCACAAAACGCGAGGAACGGAAAACGCGCCGATAAGTCAATCTCTTGGGGCGGAGAATGAGAACGGAAGGAATTGATGCGTGTGTGCGCGCAGACTCGCACGAACTCGGCGGCTCGAATTCACGATCAAAGAGCGCGTGTTTTCCGCTTCTCTTTGTCATTAGAAACCTGACTTAGCGCAGATCTTAGTTTGTCGAGCGTCTTGGCGCCGCGTGTATTTTGTTGAATACGACGCCTGGCGATGCTAGAATTTAAGGAAGGTAGGCGGCGACGTTAATGCGTCCGTGAGAACGTCGCCGAAGCGCGAAGTTTCTTGAACCGCAGCAACAAAGCGCGCAAAAAAACCAGGCAGCGATCGAAGACCATCTTGCAAAATTCTCATTCATGATAACGATATTTCTGAAAATCTAGCGTTTGAAGGTTTAATATCTCTTATAATATACTTTTTAAAATTATATGTATCTATACATAATTTAATTTAATCTACAGAGTGTTTCAGGATTAAATATCCTAACTTAAAATATGAACTTAGGACCTTAAAACAAGAAAAAATTTTCCTCTGGAGGTATGCCCGTAAACGCTTTGTTTAAGAGATATTGATATCTAAACACATTTTTATTATAAAATTTAATAAAATTATTATCAGGTTATAATAAATAATTTAATAGTGTGCTTCAACTACTTTATTATTAGAAAATATGAAAATTTTTACATAATTATAAATTTTGTTTTCAAAGTGACGGCCTTGAACATTGAGACAGGCTTGGCATCTTTCTTTCACGGCAGCAATGGCAGAGCGGCACTGAATATCTGTAATTGTTTCACATGCTTGAATAATTCTTCTTTATAAAGAATTAATATCATTAACCGGTCTTTCGTAGACTTTTTGTTTAATAGCACCTCAAGCAAAAAATGGCTAAATATTCATTATCCCGATCGATGGATTGGTCGTGCAGGACTTGTGGCTTGGCCTGCGCGCTCTCCAGATTTGACGCCATTGGATTTTTTTGCTTGGGATGCTATTAAACAAAAAGTTTACGAAAGGCCGGTTAATGACATTAATTCTTTACGAAGAAGAATTATTCAAGCATGTGAAACAATTACAGATATTCAGTGCCGCTCTGCCATTGCTGCCGTGAAAGAAAGATGCCAAGCCTGTCTCAATGTTCAAGGCCGTCACTTTGAAAACAAAATTTATAATTATGTAAAAATTTTCATATTTTCTAATAATAAAGTAGTTGAAGCACACTATTAAATTATTTATTATAACCTGATAACAATTTCATAAAATTTTATAATGAAAATGTTTAGATGTCAATACCTCTTAACCCTTTGCGGCACGGTGGCATTGTACAATACCACTTTTTAATATTCGCTTTTTTATTATACCTTTTTTACATACTTTCTAATATATTATGACAATTGTAAATAAAAAAAATAAAATCGAAAGGAAAAATGTATGCTTCAAATGGTTAAACAAAGCGTTTACGGGCGTACCTTCAGAGGAAAATTTTTCCTTGTTTTGAGGTCCTAAGTTCATATTTTAAGTTAGGACATTTAACCCTGACACACCCTGTATATACATATAATTTAAAGAAATTGATACAAAATTTCAAGATTTACGAGAGATTTATAAAATCTTTAGCTTATCATATAAAATATAGAATAGATGGAACTAGCAATGTTTATATCTACAATATTTTTATTGTAATTTATTTAGCTTAATTAATTATCCTGAATAATCTTCATATCTTCAAGGCCTTTTCACGTAAATGCATCTATTTGTGTTTGGAGATTAATCCAAGCTTAAATTGCGTTCTGCCCTTTCGGCAGATGAGTGGTCTCTCTTTAATGGAGGTGGTGCGTTTAGCTTATTCGTGTTAACGCTTTCTCTCCCGAATCACTCTGGTGTTAGGAATTGTTCGAAGCCAACGGCGGTGACTAGTGCTGTTGCTGCTGCCCTGTGAACTGCGCTCGAGCGTTGTGTTTGTGAAATTATCCGAGTAGTAATTACGGCGCGACAAGTAGTGTATGCCGGCGCGGCGCGTGATGACTGGTTCGCCGATTATTTGTGACAAATGATTATTCGCCACTCTCGGGCGCGTCACGAACGATCGTTCGCGGCGTCGCTCGCAGCAGTGATATTGTTGCAAAGGCGAGCAATGATTTGCTTGGATGCACGCGATGATTACACGCTATTGCATCGCACGCGCGCGATCGCGGAAGTGTCGAATAAACACGGAATCTTACAACGCGATCCTTGTATTACATGTGATCATGCATATTATATGATAATGCATATTATACGAAATTTATTACTTGTGTAAGTAAAACCTAGAGTCCTAGATAATCAGAGAGCGACATTGAAGGGTATAGTCTGATTGGATGCCTAAACATGATCACAGTGCCATTTTGTTTCCTCACTACATCTAATGAAGTAAGGAAGGCAAATAATCTAAAGCGGTGTCTACAATGAGATTTTAATTAACATATCGACCAATCACAGTTGAGCATTCTAAAAGTAAGACCGCAATTTTAATTGTGATTGGTCGATACGTTAAATTTACGACTTAAAATCTCATTGTAGACACCGCATAATTTAACTTTTCTTTATAAGCTATATTAAATTTTATCCTTTCTTTTGAGGATGTTTTTTTCTTATGCAGAATAAGTGTTATGTATATGTATAGC
>NJRQ01000043.1:821791-834382 GCA_003063805.1 Aphaenogaster ashmeadi | reverse complement strand
AAGAAAGATGTTAAGCCTGTCTCAATATTCAAGGCCGTCACTTTGAACAAAATCTATAATTATGTAAAAATTTTCATATTTTCTAATAATAAAGTAGTTGAAGCACACTATTAAATTATTTATTATAACCTGATAACAATTTCATAAAATTTTATAATGAAAATGTTTAGATGTCAATACCTCTTAACCCTTTGCGGCACGGTGGCATTGTACAATACCACTTTTTAATATTCGCTTTTTTATTATACCTTTTTTACATACTTTCTAATATATTATGACAATTGTAAATAAAAAAAATAAAATCGAAAGGAAAAATGTATGCTTCAAATGGTTAAACAAAGCGTTTACGGGCGTACCTTCAGAGGAAAATTTTTCCTTGTTTTGAGGTCCTAAGTTCATATTTTAAGTTAGGACATTTAACCCTGACACACCCTGTATATACATATAATTTAAAGAAATTGATACAAAATTTCAAGATTTACGAGAGATTTATAAAATCTTTAGCTTATCATATAAAATATAGAATAGATGGAACTAGCAATGTTTATATCTACAATATTTTTATTGTAATTTATTTAGCTTAATTAATTATCCTGAATAATCTTCATATCTTCAAGGCCTTTTCACGTAAATGCATCTATTTGTGTTTGGAGATTAATCCAAGCTTAAATTGCGTTCTGCCCTTTCGGCAGATGAGTGGTCTCTCTTTAATGGAGGTGGTGCGTTTAGCTTATTCGTGTTAACGCTTTCTCTCCCGAATCACTCTGGTGTTAGGAATTGTTCGAAGCCAACGGCGGTGACTAGTGCTGTTGCTGCTGCCCTGTGAACTGCGCTCGAGCGTTGTGTTTGTGAAATTATCCGAGTAGTAATTACGGCGCGACAAGTAGTGTATGCCGGCGCGGCGCGTGATGACTGGTTCGCCGATTATTTGTGACAAATGATTATTCGCCACTCTCGGGCGCGTCACGAACGATCGTTCGCGGCGTCGCTCGCAGCAGTGATATTGTTGCAAAGGCGAGCAATGATTTGCTTGGATGCACGCGATGATTACACGCTATTGCATCGCACGCGCGCGATCGCGGAAGTGTCGAATAAACACGGAATCTTACAACGCGATCCTTGTATTACATGTGATCATGCATATTATATGATAATGCATATTATACGAAATTTATTACTTGTGTAAGTAAAACCTAGAGTCCTAGATAATCAGAGAGCGACATTGAAGGGTATAGTCTGATTGGATGCCTAAACATGATCACAGTGCCATTTTGTTTCCTCACTACATCTAATGAAGTAAGGAAGGCAAATAATCTAAAGCGGTGTCTACAATGAGATTTTAATTAACATATCGACCAATCACAGTTGAGCATTCTAAAAGTAAGACCGCAATTTTAATTGTGATTGGTCGATACGTTAAATTTACGACTTAAAATCTCATTGTAGACACCGCATAATTTAACTTTTCTTTATGAGCTATATTAAATTTTATCCTTTCTTTTGAGGATGTTTTTTTCTTATGCAGAATAAGTGTTATGTATATGTATAGCTGTGTAAAAAGGAGCACCGAAAACTCAAAAAAGATAAAAATTATTCATGTTCTTATAGTACCCTTACTGAAAACAAAATGCCGGTTTTCGATATACATATATTGACATATCGACTTCAATGTCGCCTCTCTGATTATTCAAGACTCTAACTGAATATTTCTGGTTGCTACAACTGATTGTGAGTTGTTTTTTCCGTGTAATAAAACCTAGTAGTAAAATCTTTATTACTTGTGAGTAAAACCTAGCTTTACTCATACATTTCGTTATTAAAACGCCTTTAAAACGAATGTATCGTATTTCTTCGTCACAAAATTTTGGAGATTATCAAAACTTAATGCTAAAAAGTGAAGATCTGGCCGCTAGAAGATTTTCAAAGCGACTTTATCCGAAATGACGAGCTTTCTTCGCCTTTATTTTGCACGGACGAGCGAATTACCGAACAGCGTTGGCCAAATTGCATTTACGATAACGCGTGTTTAATTCGCGACGGCATTAAGCGCGAGGCGGACAGTTATATTTGTTGCATCCAACAACATCACCGGCCGGTCGGCCGGACAGTCGCATTTCATGTGGACTAAGCTGCATTTTGACGTCGCTTACGCTATCACGCGACAATACCGGGGACAACTGTAGAATTTCCCATAACGAAACTCGTTCGCGCGCGAGCCCGGCATTCACCGGGCGGACGGCGGACGCCAGAGAGAACAGAATGGAATAGGAAGTCTCTTTTCCAGTACCGGTCCGGGTTACAAGATCGTGCGGAAAGCATAAAGATAAGGCAGGATACGGTATACGATCGATGTGTAAGCCTGGTATGCGGCGGCGATGCAACATAGTATCTCCGGGTATCGCCCGGGAGAGAGAGAGAGCACGAGCAACCAAGAACGTCTCAATGGAAGCGGGACACGCGTGATTAGGGCGCACTTAAAATTTATGGATTTGTGTCGCACGAGTCTCACGAGCGCGATAAACGCGGCCGCGTCGCGGTCGCGTCGGTCTGCGACGCAGGAAAATAATGCCTCGAAACTCGTTCTCGGGGAGAATACAGCACAGATTTAATGATCACCTTTAAGATCTAGTCACACGACACGTCTCGATTATGCCCTATAAATATTTTACGGACATTACACTTTATGCTAGAAAATTTATTTTAAGATTCGTGATAAGATCGAATTCAGGTCGATCTCTACCCAAGGAGAACAGAAAAGTGAAAATAATGTCAATTTGACATCATATTGACCAAATTATGTCATTTTTTTGGTCATGATTGAAATCTCGATCTCAGATGACTTAAAAATGACTTTATATCGACTCCTTTTTATTATGTCTTTTTGATTTTTAGATCGAGATTTCAATCATGACCAAAAAATGACATAAATTTGGTCAATATGATGTCAAATTGACATTATTTTGACTTTTCTCTTCTCCTTGGGTAGTTTATTTCCACACAGAAAAAAAGAATATTCTTGATTTGAAAATATCTTTAGTTTCAACGTGGAAATCTTGAAATGAGATTATATTGCGTTAAACGGAGAAAACTTGCTTAAATGAAGCCATTTTATATAGTTCAACCAAGAAAAATATATTCTTATTATTTAAGAAAAATTTTCTTGAATGGAAAGGCAAAACTGTTGAATAGAAAATAACATATCTTCAAATCGAAGATTATAATTTTCTTTTTACTTTATAATTAAGATAATTATATCGTATTCTTTAGGTGACAATTATAATATTGAAGTAAGACTGTAATAATGTGTTGAAATTTAAGATTACTAAATTCTTATAGGAAGATTATAGATTGTTGCGTATATACGAAACAATGAACGCGTTAATTTGAGTATATCGAGTGTTTCATGTTGAGTTTCATCAATCGTTTCCGATAAGCCCGTGGTCGGCTGTTTAATGTAATTCGATTCGCGCTTATGCACGCCAATGCAGAAGAGCGTATTGCGCGGATATCGTGCCATTCTAGTGTTTCCAATCTCGTATATGCTTTTCCCTTTAGTTTTTCATCCCGCCCTTCCTCGTATTTTCGTAATATGGACCTTCCTTTTTTTTGCGGCCGGTGGCAAGGAAAAACGGTAGGATGTTTCGTGGGCCGTAAACACGGGAAAATTATCGCGCAGAAGGGATGAAAGGTGGCCGCTGCAACGTAATAGCAAATTCTTCTTTTCTGCGCGCGGCGTGGAAAAATAGGCTTCGCTCGTCGGCGAAAGAACGCGCTCGCGATCACGCTGAATTTATGGCGCCGTTTTGATGATAACTCGACTTTTCGAGCATTAGCGCCGAGATAATTGCCGGCGAATGAAAGCGTAAATAAAAGCGAGCTACCGTCGTCCTTTTTATCGCAGCTAGTAATGATTTACGATTTACGCATGCGACGAAAGCAATACTCCTGAATATTCAACGGGTGTTCCGAGAAATTATGCATAAAAGATAAGCTGCGCGTTTACCGGATTGTGTATCATTAAAACAGAGAGAATTTATTTTGCGTATTCTCTCCTTATCTTTTATTTGTGTCATCCTAAAATTTACGCTACGTCGTATATTGCTCAATATCCGTTACCATTGTCCCGTTTTTATTGTTCTAAATTATAATGTAAATATATCTTCGCTTGACAATTTTGAATCTGCCTGTACGCGAATGGCGGAAGAGGCGTTTGTTGCGCTAGGTTTATATTTGACAGGTATCGAATGATATTTCCATCCGACGAACTTTTGTTTCTGTTCACCGATGAGTACAAAACTGCGAGCTTCGATATATGATGACATTCGTTTCCCGGATCTACATTTTTCTTCTGCTCGCGATTCTGAAACTTTACGATAGAAATGCAGCGCGACGTGGAAGACTTTTCACGAGCGACAGATTTATCGTCGTCGAATCGAATTTTCTGATTAATGAACGATAGGCTGATATGTCAATCGACAAGAAAGAGAATAATATCGCAAGAGAATTTTTCATTTAAATTTGTAAATCATAAAAAACGCGATAACGATTTTATTTTTGTAGGTAACTATTTTTAAAAAGTATGTAAAAATAACATTTCAGAGAATTTTGCTAGAAATATGTGCAAAAATACACGTAGAAATTCAAATTAAAAAAAAATTTTTTTTAACTAATCAAATTAAAAGATTTATTGAAATCGATATTGAAAGATGCTACAAATTACTTGTGAAATCATCCGTTATGCAATACGAACAAGATGCGTCGTCCATGGTTAACGTATATTATTCTGTACGCGGCGCGGCAGCTCATATCTAATTGCATGTGCGATGAATAACGAGAGAACGAGAGAGAGAGAGTGAGAGAGGGGGGGGGGAGAAAGAGAGAAAGAGAGAAAGAGACAGAAGTAAAACAATAGGGTGTCCCGGGAACAGGGGCGAGATGCGGCCGCAGAAAGGAGAATAAAGGTGTCAGGTAATGTGATATATGGGATCGATTTGAATCCGGCGTTTAAGCCGCGAGCCATAATTCAATCTCGATCGTCTTTTCCTTCCTTCTCCACCTCCGCGACTCTCCCTTTTCCTCCTCATCCTCCTCATCTTCCTCGCGTTCGGCCTCCGCCTCTCGCTCGGCCGTGTACTATCCCTCAAGGGCACGTTCGATACTCAATATATACTTGGGTACATATCCGAGCTACTCTCGCGGTACCCGGTCTCGCATAATATATACGCATATCGCGAACCCCGTTGACTCCTTAAGGTCTCGTACACATTGTCTTCTTCGATTACGGACGAATTTCTTTATGGGATTATATCTCGTCGCTCAGGCTTGATATCGCGTCTCGAATTTCCGTTCTGGCGCATTACTAATACGGATATACGCCACAATGATCGCTTGCAAAGTTCTTGCTTGCGCGGAAACAAGGATAAATAAATACAAAATGAAATCTTTCAAAAGCTATTTTGATCTTTGTTATTATATTGTAACATTTATGAAATATTAAACAGGAGATAACGCGTTTATTTCCCGCAGATTCAACGAAACATATGTATATCCCAGCATTGTTACCGATTTCCTGTTAATTCCGAATATTTGATTACAGCCCTCGATGATGAACGCACATCCAATAATGCAATGGTTAAATTATTGTCGAAAAAGTAATCCACCGCGTGTATTTTATTCGCGAATAAAATAAATCGGGAATGCGATAGGAGCGCGCGGGGCGAGAGTCACGCGCGGATGTGGAATTTATTTTATATGGGATTCGGCCGTTTGCAAAGCGCGTCTTACGTCGTTGACGTGACGAGACGGGGCTCACGTTTTTCCGCGCGGATGTGTGTGTAAAACGCGTGTCGAGAGTCGAGACGTCTGGGTCTGGGCACGTAAGAGAGGGAGGCTCAATGATATTCGAGCGGGAAATCTGTAGATCACGTAGCAGACCCTTCGCGCGTACGTAAATCGTTATCGTGCAAACGTAACGCAACCGCCGTTTCTCATATTCGCAGTGCAACTTTTTCTAATGATATCTTTTTTAACGTCAGAGAAGAAGGATTTGCGTAATATAATATTCCGAACAGAAATATCAACATATCAAATAAATACAAACTTTGGAATTAGTGCTTTCTTTAAATTATTAAGAAGACTGTAAAGTATTCGTTATATTTTATTGTTATATAATTATTATGTACTATTGCATAAACATTTTGCCAAACTCTAATTGTCTATTAATACGCAAATGCTTTACTTTGTATACGAACTTTAGTTATTTTGCATATTTATTTGACGCGATATAATAAGGATTAAGAATTAAAGTTCCTACACATTTTAAGGAACAAGAATTAAATATTTATTCCTACCCAATTTAAGGATTAAGAAATTAAATATTTTTAATAAAATTAAAAATTTTAATAATTTTAATAGAATTATTTTTATAACGCAATGATACACACATACACATACACACACACACACACACACACACACACACACACACACACACACACACACACACACTCACACACACTAAACATTGCCATTATTAAGCAATTATTCACAAGCAATTATTCACAAGAACGAAATTATAGATTTACTCACGAATCGATTCACTGCTGCTGTTTCCTGCTTTGTTCCTCCGTGCGCGAATTACTGCTCGAAAAATACGAATCTCTAAAATTTCAAACAGAAACATCGATATTATTATCAGGGTTGGGAAGTAACGCGTTACTTGTAACGCCGTTACCGTTACAGTTTTTTTTAGTAACGGCGTTACTTTTTTCTTTTTGTAACTGTAACGGTAACATAGTTACATTTTTTCAGTAACGGTAACGAATTTAAGGCCGAAATCACACGGTACGGAATAGAGCGTGCGGAATAGAGAGTGCGTTATAGAACAGCCAATCAGCGCTATAGAAAAAGAAGAAAGAAGCGTGCGGAATAGCGCTGATTGGCTGTTCTATGGCGCACTCTCTATTCCGCACGCTCTATTCCGTACCGTGTGATTTCGGCCTAACAGTTACTTTTATCGTTACTTTGGTAATCTTACATAATCCTTGTAGTTTTATGTTATTCAGATAATCCTATATCCAGATCGAGATTATTCAGATAATCTTATATGCTAGATCCAGATCATCTTTGTAGTTTCATACATATTAAGAACAATTTTAGGTTTAAAATTATCGTATTAAAATTTTTAAACATGAAGTTGAAAGTACAAAAGAAGTATAAATTTGGTTTTATTTATAAATTTAATGAAAATTAAAATTTTTTAATTTACATTTTGAGCGTTATAAAATTTTTCTCCTTAAATTTTTTATGGTTTTTGAATTTAAATTTAAAATTTTATTGCTTTTATTAATATTTTGACAAAAAATATTACAAAAGTAAATTTTTTATTTAGTCTGTTTATTTAGTCTTGTTTTAGTATCAAAAAAGTAACGAAAAAAGTAACTAATCGTTACTTTTTAAGTAACGGTAACGGTAATGAGTTACTTTTGAGAATCAGTAACTAGTAATGGTAACTAATTATTTTTTTGACTCGGTAACGAGTAACGATAATTAGTTATTTTTTAAAAGTAACTTTCCATACCCTGATTATTATTACGATCCGTGTTTGAGATTAAGGCGCGAGCTCGGAGCGTGCGGCTGGCTGCCGCGGGCACGAGGTGCGCGCGGGTGCCAGTGGTTGGCGCGCGACTCGCGGGTAGCAACGACGACGCGCGACGCGAGCCGGCGTCATGCACAGTTTTTTTATAAGCGGGTTCTACAATGGACGCAAAACGCAAAACGCTAGTCGTAACGCTGCGGGATGCGTAAGCCGCAGACGCAACGACGCAGAAAATACTGTCCACACAGACGCAAGGCAGACGCAAAGCAATAGAGTGTCACGATGAACGAACGCAATAAAAAATTATGGCTTTTATCTTTCGGTCTGATATTAAATACAGTAGCTGTCAAAACGAAATTGTATTTATCTCAAAGAGATCGCCGAGGTAGAGGAAGACGACGGTGGTGGGTGAGACCCGTAAATCGTTCTCGCAAGGAAGACGGGCATTATGATAATCTGTTTCGACAGCTCAAGGAAACTGATCATGAAGAATTTTTTAGATTAACAAGAATGCGACCAGATACATTTGATCAGTTGCTTCACTTGGTCTCACCATTCCTCGTTAAAAAGAGCATTAGAAAACCTTTACCAACGGAACTGCGGCTTGCTTTAACTGTGACGTAAGTCACAGGTTAATAAGATCTGTGTGATTAGTCCTTGGATTGTAAATACGAAAGTAATATTGAATTGGAATTTTTAGATACCTAGCGCATGGTGATAGCGTAAGTTCCAAGTCATGGGACTTTCGCATTGGACGCTCCACTGCACACAAACTTATTGCGGAAGTGTGTAGTGCTATTTGGAAAGCACTGCAACCTAGTGTCTTACCGCCTATAACTCAAGAAAAATGGTCAAACATTGCTCAGGGGTTTCAGGAAAAGTGGCAGTTTCCAAATTGTATTGGTGCTGTGGACGGCAAACATGTTAAGATTAAGGCCCCATTTCGGTCGGGTACCGACTACTTCTGCTATAAGAAATTTTTCAGTTTAGTGTTAATGGCAATTTGTGACGCTGACTATCGTTTTGTTTGGGTGGATATTGGTCAGTTTGGTGAGTTCCATTGCGGTCAAATAACGAGTAAGTGGTGTCATAAACAGCAGGTACTGTTATGTTACCTCTTTTGTGATCTATGTGCAGGTTCTTTGAGTGACTGTAGTATTTGGAGCAACTGTGATTTTGGTCGTATGTTGGATGAAGGAGAAGCAGAATTACCTCCACCAAAATGTTTGCCTTTTACTAATATTTCAACTCAGCATACATTTGTTGGTGATGAGGCATTTCCCCTGAAGTTGTACATGATGAGACCATATTCTAAGAGACAACTGGGAGATGCGGAGCGAGTGTTTAACTATCGTCTATCACGAGCACGAAGAGTTATAGAAAATGCCTTTGGAATTTTAGTGTCACGTTGGCAGATTCTGTGTAAAACAATATATGCTTCTCCTCGAAGTGCTACTTTGTATGTTAGTGCTTTGGTTTGTTTGCATAATTTCCTATTGACTGAGCAATTTCAAGCAAATCATTAGCCTGAAGCATATGTGTACTGCCCTCCTGAGTAGGTAGACAGAGAAGATGAGAATCATGATTTTGTGGATGGTTTTTGGAGAAATGAAACTGGCACTGGTGTTCTACACGATATCACAAGGTTAGGTTCTAATAATCCACCAAGATCTGCTCAAATCATGCGTGACCTACTGAGGGATTACTTCATTTCCTCTATAGGAGAGGACCAAGTCCCATGGCAATATAGGGCTGCATTTAGAGGTGTTGTAATAAATGTCCCTAATGAGGCTAATTGTATTTAATATAGAACACTAATAAAAATTGATTTTGCTTTTTATTTCAATTAAGAATTGACAAACTGAAATTTATTTTAATAAATACAAATACAAATACAAATGAAAAATCTATGAATTAAGAATATATGTTAAATTAAGAATCTATTTCTTCAATTTTTACTTCCTTTCCCCTTGAATATATATCTAAAATCTGCATTATGATGCTAATGCAGCGAAATTTTTTATTTTTTGAGATTTCTTATAGAGCAGACCCAATAATTTCAGCGTAGGGATCTGATGACTGCATGGAAGTTGATGGCGGTATGTTGACATTGCTAGATGCGTCGATTTTTTCAATGGCTTTCATTGCAGTTTCTGTTAATTTGTCTAACGAATTTTGAATTTCTGTATCTGAGTTGCACTTCCTCTTTTTGTTTGTCATTCCCAAGTCCGGTGTTGGCACTTTTAAAGAATTAATGGCTTTCTGTCGAATAGATAAATCTGGTGATTTGCTGCTAAATATTTGGGACTGTGTTGACACATCACATACAGATGTCATAGTTTCTAACAGACTATGCGCGATTCGTAATTCGCGATTCGTGATTCGTATATTCGTGAATAGTGTAGAGGGAAAATTCGTCGATTCGCCATGCGCGATTCGCCATTCGCACTGATTCGCTAGCCGAGCTAGCCGACGAATTTTCCCTCTACATTCACGAATATACGAATCACGAATCGCGAATTACGAATCGCGCATAGTCTGGTTCTGCCTTTACGTCGTTACCGTTACAGTTACTTTTTTTTGTAACGAATTGGTAACGACGTTACATTTTTTATTAGTAACGGTAACGATAACGCAGTTATATTTTTTGGATAACGGTAACGAATATGAACATGTACAATATATACATTTGGAATGGGCATAAGCGAGTTTTAAAAGAAGGAAGTGTTATGTTTGACCATGTTACGATTAATCATGACTACTATAGATCTCGTGTTGAATTAGTCATTTAGCAACATAGAAAGTTGGATGCGTCATTCTAAAAAAGGTCATTAAAATTTAACCAAAAAGTAACGGAAATTGTAACAATTCGTTATCTTTTTAGTAACGATAACGGTAATGAGTTACATTTTCCAATAGGTAATGAGTAACAGTAACGAGTTACATTTTTCAATGAGTAACGAATAACGGTAACGAGTTACTTTTTAAAAATAACTTTCCTAACCCTGTGTACAATCATGTATGAGTGTGTGATACAGGAACCCATTCATAATACGATAAAGACACAAAAACAAAATTCTATAAAGTATGAACCTGTTACGTCAGAAGAAAAAATCACTTCCCCTAAGTTGAGCTCAGAATTCCCCTGACAAGATGTCAATTCTTGCTGTAAAAATGCAGAGTCTTTCGTCTCAATAGTTAGAGGCTTCATCTCAGATACTGAGTTTTCAGGAACTAATGCAACTGGCCTCTCACTTTCAGCCTGAGTAAATAATAGTCTTTTCGAGATAATCAGCGATGTATTTTTCCGCAAAATGTTTGAGACAGACCTATGATGATAACATTTCACATTGAGATCACCAGAGTTTTTATTATTATTAATACATATTTGTAGGCGTATAGGGCCATAGGGCCGATCGGCATTGATAGGAGATCGAAAATGACTGATTAGGTACAGAAATTTTATGATACAGCACACTTTTCTGAATTTACCTTCTTTCCGTAATGTGTTCCACTAGGAACAATAGTTCATGATAAAACTCCCAAGATGAGTCGTATTGAGATGTACTGTCTCCTCCATCCCCTGAACGTCCAGCACAGACTTTAATCTTTTTGTGCTCTTTTCTGAAAACGTCTCTAAGGGATTTAAATTTTCGGCACGCTTCCTCGCTTTAAAAAGATAAAAGGAACAGGAAAAGGAACATAAAACAGAAAAGGAACAGGAACATGAAAGGAACAGGAAGGAACATAATAAAGTACCTGTACACTTATTTGAAATATTTTTTGCGACGGTAACCCAAGTTAAGGACTTCGCCTTAGTATCTTTGAACAATTTATTATTTTTGTCATATAAATGGACATTAGCCCTTACAATTTGAATCAGTTTTCGTATCAAATCATCGTTCCATTGGAATGCCATATTCTTTTTAAATAAAAAACTCGGAATAGAACACACTATAATAACACACACCAGAATCAAATGTGTTTATCTGAACGAACGCAATCGAAAATTAAAAAAATACTATCCACAGCAAACGCAAGGCAGTCGCGAAGCAATAGAGTGTCACGATGAACGAACGCAATCGAAAATTAACCAAATATGTTTATCTGTCATTAGTACTACCGTCAAACAACACGAACACGGCACCTAACAATCACTTCGTTTTGATTGGCTGTCGCGGACGACGCTACGCCGACGCTACGCCAAAAGATAAAATTAACCATCTTTCTGCGAGTTTGCGTTTCGGGGCTTGCGTAGTCCTTGCGACCGGAAAAACGTCACGCTGCTGCTTGCGTTGCGCGTTGCGTTCTGCGCAGTGCGTCCATTGTAGAACCCGGTTCTAAAGTCGCATTGCGAGAGATAGTATTATTCTCCAGCCGAGTATTTCGATAGTATTGTTACGTTCGTTCACGTTATTCTTCCTAATTAATTATACGAGATTCACGAGACTCGTGCGAAGAAGAAAACCAGCGATTTCTTCGTGGGCCTTAACCTGAGCCCAGTGCGTAGACGACTTAGCAACGCAGATTTGTTAACGAGCTCACGGCGCGGCGGGCGGCGGAGATTCTCCTCAGACGACCTGCATACCAGATCGTTTTCACTGATTGGGAAGGAAGGACGTGATAAAGACTGCGAAAGTTTGCTAAGCTTCTTCAAACCGATAAGTACCTTTCATCTATTTTTTTCCGGTTTTATCGGAATAAGTGTATTCCACGCACTTTGCAAGCTCTTTATGGGCCTCGTCGCTATTGCTATCCAGTCGGATAAAGCGCCTCGTCGCTATTTCTATGGACATTTCCGCGATTACGGATAATAGGAAACTAAATAATTGATGATATTTATCATTTTTATTGGCATACTGCCTTGTGATTCGTGATTGCTTAGAGTTAAATGCTGCGATTGTGGAGAGTAAAGCCGGTTTCCCACGACACAATTTTTCGTACTGGTTTTCTTACTGGGAGCTTCACTGGCCGTCGTACTGGCTACGCAACGA
>NJRQ01000043.1:801951-817629 GCA_003063805.1 Aphaenogaster ashmeadi | reverse complement strand
AATTAAGCGCGTCGATTTTACTGTTCCACTCGATGAGCTAGTTGCACGTCTCGCTCCGTGTGAAACGAAACCAGTAGCGCGCCCAGTTTAGCTCCATGTAGCGTAGCCAGTGCGACGGCCAGTGAAGTTTCCAGTGGGAGGGCCAGTACGAAAAATTGTGTCGTGGGAAACCGGCTTAAGTAATTTCGTGTTGAGACTAATGCGGCGAGTATATTTCATTCGAGTCTCGTATTAACCGATCTAACTATACTCTTTTCTGATTCGGGATCGTACGCGATCGACAGTCGCCTTGCCGACTTCTTTCTTCAAAGATAAAAGAATCTGTTAATTTTATTTGCGATGAGTTGCTGAATAACTAGACATAATTGTGATGTTAATATTAATGTATTCTCAAAAGGGTTTATCCATATTACGTGCATTCTCTGTTCATTATTAATTTAAAGTAATATTTAAATTAGATAATTTCAGTAAGAAAGGTCCGTTTATTGTGCTCTCTGTGAGAGTCAAACGTGTTTACCTTTTTCTTTCTATTTTCTGGTTGTATTGTCTCACTTGATGCGGAACACGTTTTTCGTGCAGCATATTCGAATTAGAGGGACTTATATTATTTATAATGATTTTGTCTTCGAATATTTATTTGGAATCATTCGTACTTTCTGATGCGATATATATGTGTATAATGTATTTTTATGTATGAAACGAAAGTATGATTGATTTTTGCAATATTATATAATAATCTCTCATGTCTATCTGACCATGTGGTTTTATGCTTACAATTTTGTCTGTCTCTATGTTTTTATTCTCATTCTGTTTATTTGAGTATTTTTTATGATTGTTGTGTTCTGATCCATCGATTCTCGATCGGCAACATTTCTTATTGATTTGGTTACTAATATTAATATTAGTTCGGTATATGTTCTTTCATTTGAATTATTTGGATTTAACTTGCCGCTTGTTTCTTCTTTGCATTAAAAAACATGAATTCATTATGTACTGTACTTTATATTACATATATAAATTTTTGTGACCTGAGTTAAGTTACTGATTATTCGTTTCTCGAATTAAATTTTCTTGCTCGGATTAATTCATAGATTTTGTTTAAATACTTGTATATATATATATAGTCTTAAATAGAGTATCAATTCAAAGAAGAAATTGAGGTCGCACATATTCTGACGCCCGATTACCTGAACGTAGGATAGATACAGTTGATACGAGCGGCGGCGTGGTCTAGTGGTAGAGCGCCAGATTCGTAACCTTGGGTTTCCGGGTTCGAATCCACTTGATCACAAGGATTTTTCTCAAACCGCGTTCTTCATACATTGAGTAGAAGGAGTACTCGCTATTCTAGACTCATGAGTATGTGAAGGAAATATCAAAGTGTTGTTTGATATAGGACAAAGACTACAAGAATGCATACGCATGCGTACTGCGTATAATACATATTGTAGATCCATCAATTGCACACCTTTCAGTTCATTACATTCCCTTGTATTACATACTTGCTTTCTACCCCATCGGTGCTGTTACAAGGCAGTACGCTATATAAGTTCCAGCGTAGGGCGCAAAATTTGGAGGGGCGCAAATTTTTGATAGTCGCCAATAATTTTTGAGAAACATGTGAAGATTGACCACGCGATCTGCGATGATCCGCCCTAGTAGTGCGATTCTGTAACTCGTTATGCCGTCGTTACGTGCTCATAACGACAGTTGCGCAGCTTTTCTATATGTAAAAAAGCTGCGCAATTGTCATTATGAGCACGTAACGACGGCATAATGAGTTACAGAATCGCAGCTTTGAGGCCGTATTCCGTAACCACTTACCGACAACTATGGATATCGTTAACTACGTTGTGCAGCTTTTTTACCATATGAAGGACTGTGGGGAAAAACGATCAAAGTCCAAATAACCAAATTTTAAAAAAATGCAAATAACAAATTTCCTGTCCATTCTTAGAGGTCCAAAGGTATTAAAAAATAAATTATTGTTATTATCGTTATTAATTATCGTTAATTATCGTTATTTTTATTATCGTTTTTAATTATCGTTTTATTATTATCGTTATTTCGCACCACCTCGAATAATTCACCGCTATTTTTTCGGTGATGTTGATCACTTTTTCCCATAACGATGCATGCTTTGATTTTTTCTGCAATAAGCTACATGGTAGCGTAGTGATCTCATTTTCGACCAAAAATGGACTTTGATCGTTTTTCCCATGACCCTTCATATAGAAAAGCTGCGCAGGGCGATTAACGATATCGTAAGTAAAATGAAACAACATTTTTAGATATACAACAAAATACCTTGCAATCCTCAATTGATATTTTAAATAAATTAGCTCAAAATGGTTTTCTGGAAATATTTCCCAATTTAACAATAGCGTTTCGGATATTATTAACTATACCAATATCTGTGGCAACTGGTGAGGCAACATTTTCTAAATTAAAATTAATAAAAAATTATCTTAGAAGTACGATGACGCAGACGTGATTATCGGATTTAGCAATCATATCGATCGAGAGTGAACTGGCCAATAACCTCGATTACAAGGATGCCATAGAAATATTCGCAAAAGCCAAGGCCAAAAAACATAATTTTTGAATTGTTCATCTCATTTTTACAAAATGTGTGTTATTAAAAAATAAGATATATTTATACTCCAAATACATATATTAATACTCCTAATAATATAAAATAAATATAAAAATAAAATTAAAATTAAAAATAAAAAAATATATAAAAATTTAAAAATATAAAAAATTTAAAAATATAAAAAAGCAAAAAAAACGGAACTATTATCCTGCTGCGTCCTCGTCGTGGTTCTGAGTAGTGCTAAAAGCAGGAATTTTTTTAGATTATTTTTTCATTTGCTTTTGCAGCTTCGCATTAGGGCGCGCGAGCTATCCCAGCGTAGGGGCGCCTAAGACAATTGTAACGTCACCGACCCCCATTTCAAACAGACAACATTACCGTTTTTCGAATGATCAGTATCATGACGCACGAATATTTAAAAAAAAGCACGCATTTCGGATATCTGTGCAAATTCAGATGGCTAGGCATTACTGTCCTACATACATTCTGTAACATACATACGTGTTACAAAATACGTGTTAGAGCTGTATCATAGCACACGGAAAAACATAAGCAATAAGACTTAGGCAGTAAGCGAACCGAACAATCACAGCCGAGAGTTATAAAACCTACGTTTTTTTTTTACACGCCATGATCCTAACAGTGATGAGCGCGATGTCGAAATGTAATACGGAAAGGTTCGTTTCTCGAAAAGACGCCACGATTTTTTCCTATGAGTGATATAATAGTTTTAAATAAAAAAATGACCGCTTCCGAAAACGTTCAAACGTGTATCCTCTTCGGGCGTTGTTTGTGCAGCGTCGTAAGGAGCTAGTGGCTCCGTGGAGTATTGCGAGGACGCATGCACACGATAGTTTGTCGTCGAAAGACCGAGGGAAAAAGGAAGCTATGGAAAACGGAGACGGTTACGCACCATACGTAAACCAGACAACGAGCGAGAGATAAACAACGTGGGCGAGGAGAGGGAGACGGAGCATGGGGTCCCGTACGCGCTCGCTTCCGCGGCGTACGGCCGGGCAGGAGATGAGAGTGGGAGTGGGGGTGGGGGAGTATCTGAACGGGAACCGAACACAAGGCAGTACACGCGCAGCCGCCGGGACGCGCGCATCTCGTGTATGTTCTGTCACTGACTCGGGGGAGGTGAAGGAGAGGGAGAAGCCCGCGAAACCGCGATCAACACGGCACTGCGCGTTCGGGTCTCGCGGTCGCTTCACGGCACCGATATCGACAGCCGCTTCTCAAATCACGAGTGTACGCAATCGAACGTTGTTTCGTCTCGAGTCGAGATTTGAAGTTGGTCGTTCGGAGTGATTCGCTTCGCCCGAATACTCGCGACACGCGTGAAGTTGCCAGTGACTGTGCGCCGCGACGAAGAAAGCCGCCCGTCATCGCTCGGAGACGCATGATCATCGGCGATGCGAGAGCAAGGTATGATGATTTCGGTGTTTTCATTAAGAACCGGAGACGCTTTCGTGTCGTCGATTTCTTTCGGTCCGCGATTGTGTCGCGTCACACGCGCTACTTTCGCGGCGCATTGAAAAGTCACCGGGCGTGTATTCAATCTCTGTCGAATCGCATCCCGACTGCAGCGACAGCGTCGACCGCAGCGTAATCAGTGCAATCAGATTCGTGTCGGCGAATTAACGATAACGTTTTTTTTTTTTCAATCTTGTCTCTTTCTAATTACAGAACGATCGAGCGACGCATCGAAAGTCAAAGTGTGTTCGGTGTCGGTGATTTTCGTGTGAACGTTTTGGAGCGTGAAACGTTTGCGAGCGGGTGGAAAATCGCGCCTGTCGCGAGACTTTCGTGAGACGTTCGTTTCCTTTATGCGGATTTGAGAGTCACGTTGAATTATTTCAGGGCAGTGCGTCGAATTATCTCGGCGCGGTCGCGCGCGCCGAGCGAGCCGCGCGAAGTGAGCCGCTCTCCTATCCCGTCGAGATTCGAATTCCCCGCCGCGTTCGAACGCCGGGGCCGCGCGCGTCCCGGTAATCTCGCGAAATCCCGCGACCGCGAATTCGCGAGTGTGCCAGCACAGTCGGCGTGAGAGCGACCGAGTGACTTCCAGCGATGCGTCTGCATGGGACGAGGGTGTCGCGGAAGGAGGAGGATGATCTAACGATTAATCATGAAGCGTCGTGCCGTGGACACTGCTAAGGAGCTCCACCTCTGCTACAACGTCCGACCCACGAGTTCCGGTGAGTCAAAGATTTGTTCATATTATTCTGATTTGTCCATATTACTCTTGACTTGTTCGCAGGCGTGTGAATGCAAGAGCGGAATTTTCGGGCGCAGAAAACAAAATCACCAAATTGTTGAATTAACAAAACAACACAGTTTATTTGTAATCGGATGTTAACGTTTAAAACGGCTATATACACTTTATGCGACTTTATGCAGCGCATACGAAGAATAATGTTTTCGAGGCGCGATTGAAACTAGTAGCGCGCAAAGGAATCGCGGACTTGCTGACGATTGGCGCCTGAACGTAAGGTGTCGATCTTTTATTATCTCGCTTGTCGAAGATTCGAGAACTAATGGTGTTCGAGTTAAACGCGTTTGACTTTCATGATAATATTCATCTGTTTTAGTGACACGCCGAACTCTCGCAAGCTAGTGTCATTAGGTCGTCATTTCGCTTTATTTCCTGTATTTATGATCGCTGTTGTTTTTTCCAAGCGACGAAACAGAGGAAATCAAATGATTTGCCTAATTTTTGCAGAATTCAAAGTAATCGCTAATAAATGTAATTAGCGCCGATGCTCTTAAGCGTTCGAAAGCTGTTCGAATCTCGAACATGACTATATTCAAATTTGAAAAATATTTGTGTGCGCGTGTGTGTGTGTGAGAGAGAGAGAGAGAGAGATTATTGTCCTTCTTTAATTCATGATTTAATATCTGCTGTGTAAAATTCTACGTGCGCTCAAATGATATATTCGAGAGATATCGATCATTCTGATAATTTAGATTATGCGATTAAATACATCTTCTTTCTATCCAATGGAGTGACATAACGATTACTACCAAACGATTTTTACAAAATAGGATATTTTTTTTACAAAATTCGATAAAACGTCGCTTACTTTGATCCTGTGTGACACAACTCGATTTTGGTTATGCCATTATTCATTTTTTTCATCCCGTAATTACGTTACAGTCGATATTGAAATCGAATATATAATATCTGCTTTTTCCAATGATTTTTAGGATATTCGATACAGCTGCACGACACAATTATATATACATGTTGCTATAATTGCTATAATTGCAAGATCGTAATATTCAGATTTATGCAATGTATGTATTTGCCGTGTAAATAGATATCATGCAAATAAAATAGATATTCCTAGATATTAATAATATGTGTACGCAAATAGCAAATATATTCCGATTTCCTATTTCTATTATTAACAAATTATACTTTTTTATTAAATGTTTGTTATATAAAAAATACCTCTATTGAAAGAAAAAAGAATTCATATGAATAAAAATTGAACGCATACAAGCGCTTTGTAATTCACATATCTTTACACAGAAAAAATCAGTCACATTTAAAAAAAAATGATTTAAATTCAGGTTTTACGGCATAAATAGTTCGTAATATTAGGGGTACCTTTTAATTATTATTACAGCATAGCAATAGTCGTTTAATATGACAAGTTAAAATGCGATTGAAATAAATCACGGTAAAGCTGAAATTGAGGTAAAAATTATTTTAATCTGCTGCAACGAACCTAAGCGCGGATATTGTCGCAAAATATAGCATTCGCGAGGTAGAAAACGGTGTAGGGCGTTCGGCGACTCGACGAAAAGATCGTTATATTCTGGCGCAGCTTTCGTGAAAGGTTGGAGAACGCGACACGATTCCGTTGAAGAAGACCACCTCTTCAAGTAGGCGCTTAAACGTCAACATCGTGGAGAGCCCAGTCACTCGCTACGAGTGCATCGGTGGAGTGCAGTCGCTCCGTCCTCTCATGACGTCTCGGTTTCCTCTCTTCTGCTCTCCACTTGCTCTTCTCTGAAAGAGAAGCGGCAAGAATTAATGCGCGGTATAACGAGGAATTCATATCAACGGAATATTTCCAGCCGTTCTATTAATTGCGCTTCCATTTCCGCTCCACCGATCGCGTTCGTGATGTACGCGAAATATATTCGAATTGAAGTTGCTTACTGCACGGGTTGTATTCGCAACGAGATAATTTGAAGCGTGATAGTACACTCGAGCGAGATAGCCGATTGCAGCGTTTATTTAGAGGAAGGCAATTTTTTGTAAATTATGTTGGTGTGAGAATCGTGGAAACTATTTTGCCGTAGGTAATTTCGTCGCGGTTTTTATTTGAAGCAATATCGGTTATCGAAGTAATTTTTTACAAAATATATTTCACGCCAGATGGTTTTTCATGACGGTAAAATTATTTTTAAATTTAGCAAAAATTTTTATATTCATTTTATAAAAATTTTATTGAGGAAAAAGTAGCATTAAATGTATATGAAATGAAATGGTTGCAAGAGTAATATAATTTATCGCGTGCGAAGTATGTTCGAGATATTATAATTTATTGTATCTTTTTTTTAAGTGCCTTATTGTATAAGCAATATTCTGATAACTTACGGTAAATTATATTAGAGCCAGATAGCTTAAAGCAAAATAATTTGAAACTATGTTTAATAAGAATATTCGCGGTTCATGCTATCATATTCTATTTCAAAATATATTTGGTTACATTTAACAATCAAGAGAGTTTAATGCAAAATATACAAACATAATTTACAACAAACTATATTGAGCGTAATATGATCCGTTATAAGGTATATCATATCATACGTAATATTCCATAACGTAATATATCGTAATATATCGTGAATTGTATTGAAGCCAGATAGCAATGCGGAATATTTGTGAAACAATATCTAATCACGAACAACATTCGCGATAAACTGAATTAGTTCATTCCAAAGTATATTGCTCACGGCGCGTAACATATAGCAAAATATATTCGTACCTATATAACTCAATACAATGTGTATATGAGCTTATCATGAGCAATATTCGGCGCAACGTAACTTATCACTATCTATATATATTGCGAGATGGCTTATTGAAGATTGCGCTCGAAACTACTATCAACTGTGCGGAGCATACTAGCAATTAGTTACTTTATCGCGGAGTATATTTGAAGCAACGTACCGTGACAGCAATCGATAGACAAAGATAGGAAACGAACGCAGGTGATAAAAGTGATGAGAAATGGAGTAAGGGATGAGCAAAATCACGGGTAGAGGAAAGCTGGAGAAAATTGAAGAGGTCGCATCGTTGATGAGTGCGCTGAACCAGGCTCTTCAGATCTAGGGGAGGTCCTACTCTAATTTCAGCGAGACGCTTCTCCGCGCCTCTCTCCCCATTTTCGCGGTCTCCGTTTTAGAGAGGCTGTGTGTTGAAAGCGAGACTGTGTGTCACGCAAGTATGGGAGAGAGGCACAAGAAAGAGCAGAGACGAATCACTTGTCCTCGAAGAAGTTCCATCCGTCGAGTGCGGTGAGAAGCCCTCCAAGATGAGGTGACGGGAAACAGAGGATGGTCTTCTGTCCGCGACTTTCCACCTCGCTGAGAAATTTTCCAATTGAGCGCCTAACCCCGAGCCGGATTAATGTTTAACCCCGTTAACAATGGCCGCTTTTAAGAAACGTTGCCTGCGCCTAAAAAACTCGGCCGAGATGCTCCACTAAAAAATGCAGTACGTTACTTAAGCCGCTTGCACTTAAGTAATATTTTCCACCGCAGGAGTAACTTTACATGGTATATTTTGTAAGAAGTGAGCCTTGTGCGAGCTGTGAAATATAACGTATGAACTTATGTGGATATATGTTTATAAAACTAGAAAGTGGGGAAAATATAACATACGTATTTATATCAAAAATTTTCAAGACGATAAAATAGATAAATTTGGAGACTAATGATGATAGTGGATGATTAGATAAATGGTTGAGCTTAGATTATTTTAAGCTTCTCTCTCTTTCTCCTTTGTACAAAATTTCATCAAAATTTATTATAATAAAATAATTGGATTTTTGGTTAGATATTTTATACAATGATGTATATAGGCGATAAAAATATATACATGTGCATTGCCATAATTTATAATAAAATTTTACAAACATTGTTAGGTTATTGCCATTTTATATCCTTTTTTTTCAACATTTTTTTATGAACATTGACGTTACAATTCCTATATTATATTTTATTCAATGATTAATGAATATTGTTATATATATATATATATATGTGTGTGTTAATACATTCGCAAATGCAGCGTATGACTTAATTAAGTTTATTAAAGGTAATGGGACATTACGATGCTAAATTCGTATAAAATGCAAAACCATCGTTCACGAAATTATATTACCTTAAAATGATCGATCATCGTGATTATAAATGAAAACAATCTGCGATTCTTTCACTATTCTCTATAATTAACGGTTCAATTTTATTAGGTGTAAGAATCAACACTATTATTTTACCATATTCACAATTTACCATGATTGGCGGCGTAAAATTTGCGGATCACAAATGAACACGGCGACCGAAAGAGGAACGGAAATGCGTGCAGAGGGTGGCGTGGCGTTTCATTTTGAACGAAGAGCATTCTCCACGGCCGGCTGGCTCGTTCTAAATAGGCAATATTACCTATTGACTTTAGCTCTCGTAGGACGGACCGATGGTTGACTAAACCAGATACGAGTTTCAGCGGAATTTGTCTATATGTGGTTTTACCTTATGTCATTTTTAATGTAAAGTTTGATTATTAAAATAATTAACGTTGAAATATTAGAACACTGGCATAAATTATAGATTCTTTTTTAAAGAAAAAGTAGAACTATACGGTTACAAATTTGATAACTAAAATTGTCGAAAAACATTCAAAAGACTGGAGAAAAATTAGAGGAGGGAGAAACTCGAAATGCTCTGATTATAGAATTAACTTTTTCTATCTCTTCTGGCTATAAAGTCTTCTGGTTTTCAACGGATGATTACTTTACCAGAAATTTTTGTCGAAGTATGAACTCGGTGCATGTTCATTTTGACAGCTGTCCGATTTGTCCCGCGTCTGGTACATCTCCAGTATTTCACGTGACCCATTCAGTTTCGCGTCGGTTTTATGGACGCTCGTAAAATTTCGGGCTCTGACCGCGAGTATGTAGATATTTCTTTGCGTTTTACTTGTCTTATGATCTCATCTTTGTATCTTACTCCTTTTGATCTCTTAATGCATCCTTTGCGGAGAGACATTTTCGAACTGCGGTGCTTTATTCCTCTTTTTTGCATCACATAAAATTCGTCTCTTTGATGATTCGCCTGATTATAACAAGTTTTCAATTCTAAAATATTGATTTTATTTGATTGAATAAACGCGTCTTTGGTGAAATCACGGTGATTATTTTTCAATCTCTATTATGTAAATTTGTTCTGTTCGATTATTCGTTGCTCGGTGGATTTGTTATCACGACGGAAATGATATCATAATGTCTGTTTCCCTTGTAGGAAATATTTTCCTCAAATTGTAATAATAAAATCCGCTGCCATACGGTGTGTACATGTCAAAAATAATATTACCGCTCGTGTCTCATATCGTTATCGTAATTTTTAGTAATATCACATTCCAATAATGTAATGTTTGTTCGGTTTCAATTACATTTCATATTTCATGCAGTACATACTGTCATTTAGTGATTGCGGATTCCTTTGGAAGGAATATATTACCACGAAAAAAAATTTATACATTTTTTAAATTCTTTTAAAACTATAAATGGCACGCAATGGTATCTTAAAATTTAAAGCTAGCCAATTTCAATAAGTTGAGTATTCGACAATTTTTTATATTACATTTGTGGAATTGTAAAATTCGGAATTTTTTAGAGTGTGCTTTTAACGAAAGATGAGGAAATATTTATTAATTATATTAGAAGCTAATGGAACGATTTACTTCTCATATTTAACGTGATTTTAAATATGAAAAAGTGTGATGGACTAGCTCTTTCTTTGCCATATGTGATAACTCATGAACGGCACTGTATATTCTCGCATCTCCATAATGAAAAGTCAAATATCGATGGATCATCGGAGAGTGCGTGGTACGTCGACGGTATCCATCCGTCATATTATCGGTTTACCGGTGTGTATATTTTTTTACACGTTCTAATTATATCCGTCGCGCCCGACCCTACGTACGGTCAATCCGGATTTCGGTCGGTCGACGGGCGAAATAACTCGAATCATATTACACGTGCGTTAATATGCCGCGTAACGCGCACTGACCCATGCCGAAACGAGCAACGAATAATAAACGAACGGATCGGTAATGGAACGCCTGGATGCGAGACGCAAGACGAGTCGATTTTTTTCCCAATAAATGAGTTATTCGCTATTCGGCGTTCGGTTTCCAATTCTCACCGCAAAAGATCTAGTCATATCCGGGAGATCTCTGCTTTCTGAGAGTCATCGAAGCGTATCAACACCGATTTCACACCGATATGACTACTGTCATCATCGCAATAATTAACGATATCGATAGAAATTGTTAGTGCAAAACTTATGTGACAAAATAAAACTTGTCACAATTCAATAAAATCAATTTTTGAAAAATCAAGGCACCAGAATAAAATAAGTCTATAAAGTGACAATTAACAGATGAAGTTTTATTCCATAGAGTTAATGTGTGAATTTTACTCATCAGAAAAATCAAATAAAAGTTTATGTTACTTCAATATCGATCAATTCGAACTTTGATTTTTAAAAACGTCAAGTTTTCAGTTATGACGTTCTTCTTGCGACATGAGAATATTACAATATGAAACTTTGTCATCGCGAAATTCTACGATTTTCCAAAATAAAACTTGGGAAGTGCATTCGTCTCCAGTCCAAGCATTCAATTTGGCCAGTTGGTCTGCAGGAAGTCGCTATGAAGGCCTTGGCGATATATATTGGTCTCTCGCAAACTCGTGTCTCTTATATCTTCGATAATTATTCATTTTCCTGCGCGTAATTTGGTTTGATTTAATTGCAAACGATGGATCGTCCGTCGCGTTTGCAGAGGTTTGCCCGATTCTCCTCTTGCTCCTCTCTGCACTCTCTCTCTCTCTTTCTCTCTCTCTCTCTCTCTCTCTCTCTCTCTCTCCCCTCCCTCCCCCTTCCTCTCTTTCTCTCTCTACCGGCAACGACCCTTCATGGATTTCCCAGACTGGTTCAATATAAACTGCAATTTAATTGCCGAGCCGGCCAATAAACCATGCTTCCTCCGTAATTTCGCGGCCGAGGACTGCTCATTGCAAAATCAAGGACGCACGATCGAATTCGGCAACGATCGCAATTAAGACATTTTTCCGTCTTATTCCTAACTTTTTTATCTCTTTGTTTTTATCGGAGACTGCGATCGTGTTTTTTAATCGATATACGATCCTTTTAATTCTCGATGCTCGTTATTAAAGTCGCTGATTTCAATTAAATATATTGTCCACACAATAATTTAAATATCAACATGTTTTGTATGGTTATTACTACAACAGTTATTTAAAAATTATATATTATTAAAAATTATATGTTTTTCTACACAACAGATATTTTCTATAACAGATTCATTGCCCACTGTAATTATCCACGAATTAAGAGTTATTGTTTATTAAAAATTATTTGTGTGCATTTTCAACTGATTCTGTGCAGTACAATATACGCATTGCATGCGCCCAGTCAGCGGCTAATTGGCAACGTGAAATTAGCATGGCTTAAATTAAATTGGTATTTTTAATGTTATTTCATCCGGTCATTCGAACATTCCCTTCATAATTATTTAAGCCATGACATAAAGGAAGGTATGTTTCTCGAGAGGATACCACCGCGATTTTCGGCGTTCCGTCATATATTACCCAGGCATTGGTAGCGATTATCAGCCGAGGTTTCGAAATCCTGCGAGCGAACGAACGAATAAGTACTACCCCGTTTATCCGACGACGACGGTAATTACCGGGCTACGCGAGGCCGCCTCGCGCCATTAAATTAATCTGCCGCCATCGATATCGTCCGGCCGTGGCAAAATCCATGGCCTTATGGCGATAAATACGCAGCTACACCGACCGACCAGTCCCGCCGTATTTCACTCGCGGCTCGCGATTTGTCACCTTTTATGCGCCTTTTATGCCCCGACCTGTTTCTTAAACACTCGTTTCTATGCTCGTCTATCGCGATCCTTACCTACGTTATCGAGAATACGTGTTGCGTATCCGCTATATTGTACGCTGCAGTACACGCGTGCCTAGAAAGAACGGCGATGCTTATAGCTACCTAGTAGACGTAGGCAGTGTCATGGGATATCGGGTGACGTTCGATCGAGCGCCGTTGAGAGGGATTCCAGAGGGTGGTATTGTGTCGCGGGAAGAGGTAAAAAATTCAACTAGAGAGGAATTTTTCCGTTTGAAGTACCGTCGATCTTGCATCACTTGATACTGCATTTAACATCTGGTACATCTGTTAGGAAAATCTGTACCACAGCTTCTTCGTTAATTAATTCTCTTAATTAGCACAGTTTACGCGTTATATGTTATGTATGTACAAGTTAGTTCAGAACATTATGCATATATCATAAAATTTTATAGATAGGCATTTTATGAAGTATTCGTATTATGACCTGGAAATCTTTATAAGTAAGAATGTAAAGACACAGGTTTTTTAAATTTGATAAATATATAGATATATTTATATTAAGGAAAAATTTTCAATACACTACATACTTCGAATTGACGAATCCTAAATTATTTTTAAATAATTTTAAGATGTCTATTATTATCGCATAAATTTTCTTGAAGAGGAGCATAATGAGAAAAAACAAAACTCACAAAAAATTCAGATTATAAAGAATTGAAAGAGAAAATCTGTTCAACCGTTTTATGTCGATTATCGCTTCTTGCATAAAGATCGGAAAGGATCCTGCAATTTCTTACTATTGCCCGTTTGCACGTCGGTAGCGTGATGAATGAATCGTCGAGTGAATAAAAACGCTTCCGTAGAAACTCTCTCTTTAATAAGTTCGTGTTTAAACGGAGGTTTTACATTCATAACTCAATCGGGACTTTGCAATTGAGAAACGACTGTATTGAAAGCCTGAGATGCGTTCGTAATTCGCATGCTTAACAAAAAGATTATGTAGTCTTTTTTGCTATATGCGATTTCAACGAGAATTTTGCAACGAGAATTACTCATATCGTTCAACATATTTTTGCCTTGAAATGCGAGAGAAAAATCCGTTAAAACAATGTAGATAGAAAGTTTGTAGAAATATGAATTTATGTATTAATGGAATGCACATTTTACGTAAAACGACTATACTTCTAAATTTGATATTTTGCTTCGGACAGTAGTTTGTATAATCCTGTAATACTTTACTAAAAATATTTAATATTATTTTACGGTTTTAAGATGAACCAATCCTCTATGCAACATTTTCTCCTTTTAAAATAAAATTGATATTGTCTTTTGAATAAATCGATGAAGAGATATGTGTAGCGAGGGGGATGAGAGCTTATGGATGTTTAAATTAGAATTTATAAGAATGCTAATACTAATAATTTAGCGTTGCATGTCAACAGATTTTTTATATGTGAAAATATAATTTAACATCACTAAAAAATATCATGTCTCTCGAATTTGCGATACAATATCAAATAATTACTTTTTTATAAATTATTATTTATAATATTAAAACTATAATATAATATTAAAATATTACTAATTGTTTTCGACTGCCTTTCCTCAATTTGATTAAGATGGACGTTCTCATTGACGGATTCTAAGCGAGATAAAGTCGAATCCACACCATCTGGTACTCGGAATGTCCGTCGCATTACTCTTGAAAGCTCAGGTTCTCTCGAGAGACGCTCCTCTCCTGTGGCGCGCGTGTATTCATCGCGTAATTAACGTCTCGTAATTATAGGTGCGCAACAGAGAGACAGAGAGAGAGAGAGAGAGAGAGAGAGAGAGAGAGAGAGAGTGAGAGAAAGGAAGGGGGAAAAAGAGAGAAAGAGAGAGAATGATAGAGAGAAGTCGGACGTTCCATGCTCGCGCGATCGCGTTCTCGCTTCTCGCCTGATCGTGAGCATTACGAGCTTTCACGAGGCCGCACCGCGTGAATAAGGAACTCTGAAGAGGGTGTTATGTGCATTATGAACCTCTCGACGATGGTCCGAGAGTCGGGGTTTACGAGCCGCTCATCGGTTGAGACCTGACTCGTTCTTAGACCTTCTTTGAAGCAGTCAGCTCTCTTTTACTGTTTCTGCCTCACTCTTTTCTTTCTCTCTCTCTCTCTCTCTCTAGTCTCTCGTTCCCAATTTTCTTTCCTTTTGTTTCTCTCTTCCTTTTGGACACTTCTATTCACGCGCGCGCGTTTAAGTTCGTCCAATTTAACGACTACTTACTCGGTTAATCATGTATTTTGCAGACGGCGCCGCGGGGACCTCTTTAAGTTACTATCACGCCGAGAATCATCCACGTTCGTGGGAAAACCGATGGAAACGATCCTCCCCTCTGTATTTGTTCCTCTTTCTCTCTCATTCGGGACACCACTTCGGCATTGACGAATGGAGGTAGTTGACCTCCCGGTTCTTTAAGAGACGCGCCAGCCACTCTCTCCACCTGACGCCCGGCAATGAAGCTGTACGGCGATTCTTCACCGCCGAAGATAGGTCGGCCCGCGAGCGCGCTCAGGTGTCAATGGGATTAATGTTGCTCGATTAATGGGACGGTTCGCTATAGGTGGTATAGAAGAGCTAGGCCCGTTTGATAGCGAAGTGTTAGCCGTAAATATAGTCTTTCCCGCTCTCAGGTAATTTTCGCGAAGTTCGTTTAACTTTATCAAGGTAATCGCAACGTCTTCATTTTCTCGTAAGTGAGAGAAACATTGGGATTTTCGATCCATCGCGTTGATAGCTATTGGCTATCTTTCTAAATCACCGCTGTCGGTCGATTCTTCGACTCAATCGATTATTTAAATCGAGAGATAGGCCAATGACGGTCATAGCGGATCTTAGTGCTCCAAT
>NJRQ01000043.1:781789-800964 GCA_003063805.1 Aphaenogaster ashmeadi | reverse complement strand
AAAAATTATCAAAATCGGCGATTTACATTTGGGTAGTGTTACTTGTAAGATCCGCTATGACCGTCATTGGCCTATCTCTCGATTTAAATTGTTTATACATATATGCGGTCTTATCCTAATTATTATCAATCGATTATGTTAGGATAATGTTGCAATGAAATGATGGAACAGGACTACAAGGCGAACAGGAAGGAAGAGAAACAATAATAGTTCATCGCGCGCGCAGTACGTTAACGCGAATAATGCGGAAAGTTAGCTCGACTGATCGACACCGACGTTGTACACGACGCTTCTTCCCCTCGCCTCCGGCCTTGCGGTCAGACGGGCGAACGGAAGTTATGCGTTTGGATCGCTTCGCGTAACGCGCGGCAAACTGCAACGAACTGTTGCGAGCGATGAGGGAATCATTAGTTAGGTCGATAGGTCCTTCGCTGAGTCATAAAGATAGTGCAATCTTCACTATCCTATCGTCTATTTTCACAGTTGCTCGTTATCACCACACTTAACTGTTTAGACAATGATAGGAATAATTTTGATTTTAAACAGGGTGTCTAGCGGTCAGGGAAATCTGGAAAACCGGGAATTGTCAGGGGATTTTATAAATCTGGAAATGTCAGGAAAAGGTCAGGAAATTTTACGATTTATCTGGATTTTTCACATCGTTTCACATTTTTTCTCAATAATTTGAAATTTTTTTAAAAATAAATGTGAACTTGTCCTTGGCTCTCAGTATGCTAATTTTCTGTTTTGCTAAAAATCGATTCACTATAGACGTGTTCGGTAATTTATATTTTCATCGTCATATTATTTTATTTTAATGTGTTCAACGGAGACAAAACTTATATAAGAGATGAATTACCAAAGAGCGCCCTATCTGTACGACGAAAGTTGTTGTGTGATCGCTAGGTGTCAATGTAGATGGTATAATTGCTTTGAATTTTTGCTTTTTTAAATTCCGAACTTTTTCAAAATCCTATTTGTTTCCCGACAAAAATATCTCAAGGACTTCGTGATTTAACATTTAATTGACTTACCATACAGATGTACGCAAATTATGCATTTTGAAAAAAGTAATACTAAAGAGTCAGGGAAAAATTAATTCCAGGTCCTGGAAAACCTGAAAAAGTCAGGGAATTTTTTTCACTGAGTCTGCTGGACACCCTGTTTAAAGTACAGTGGAAAAGTTGCTGTGCAATTTTATCATTTTTCTTGGTAATACAAGAACTAAAGTAAACGTGAATATAAAATTGGTTAATCAAATTTATATTTTGTTATAATCGCAGATGTCTTTAAAAGTGTGACTATAAATAGTACATTTTTCATCCAAATTTTCACGTAATTAAGGGGGGAACCTTTAGAACGCTAAAAAAGAGATGATTTTTTGGGATTTTTTAAAATACAAATATATAAAAAGGCTGATCTTTTCAAAACTTTAAGGATAATTAACAAAAATTGCTTTTAACAGGCAATTATTGATAGGCACCCGTCGTGCCGCGCCAACGGAGTTGTGTCCTTGTGTATAGTGTAGCGGGCCCAATTTTCGCCTGAATAAAAAAAACCAAACAGATTTTAAATTTTCATGAAATTTTGTCCTAAATGAACTAAAAAAATTATAATAAAGTATAAAAATATAAATTCTGTGGGACTTTGAAAAAAAGTTACGATTTTCACGAAAAAATTTCAACTTCTCAATGCAAAAACAAATTGTTTAAATTGACTTTTTATTAATATTTTTAGTTCATTTAGGACAAAATTTCATGAAAATTTAAAATCTATTTTGTTTTTTTGATTCAGGCGAAAATTGGGTCCGCTACACTGTACACAACTCCGCTGACGAGGCACGACGGATGCCTATTAATAACTGCCTGTTAAAAGCATTTTTAAAAAATTTTTTATATTTCTTTAAATGCTCATTAAATTATCCTTAAAGTTTTGAAAAGATCAGCCTTTTTATTTGTATTCAAAAAAATCCTAAAAAATCACTTTCTTTTTTAGCGTTCTAAAGTAGGTTCCCCCCTTAATGGTAAAATTAAACTTTACTTTTTTTCAAATGTGAATACGTAATTTTTAACGAACAGAAAATTTTCTGGAGTTGCAGTCGTTGTTTCGCTCATTGAAAGTTTGAATCACTCGCCATTCATCAAACTTACACAAAGCTTAATGAAGCGAAGTACAATGGCATAGAGGGAACTATGTTATTAACACTTGTTGGATTACTCTTTTTATTTTCATTTTTCCAATATCCAGAGCTTTTATGCAGCCCGGCTTGAATTCGGTTTTCGCGATGCATGAATCTAATGCATCGCGAATGCAAAAATTTATGTTGTTTTATTTATCAGCACTTTTATTATCGCGATATTGTTGATTAAAGCCTTTTAATTGCGCTTTTATGCTGCATAGAATGTATCGATCATTGGCTCGAGATAAATAAAATATCAGCTGCGCAATCGCGCGAAATCCCAATATCAAAATCTCTGCTTGACGCAAATCGCATTCGATGCGAATCTCCGAGGATTAATTCACACATTAATCTCTAGTATTAATTCGCGAATTCCACGTTTGCGTCGACGTCGTTTCATCTTTTGCTACCCGGCTACATTCCTCTTTCGGACTCCGACTGTGTTCGCTCTTTCTTTTTCTCTGGTTCATTAATTACGACGAATTCCTGCCGCTTAACAAAACACTTTTTACTTTTGTCAGGCTCCGGGTATACACGGAATAGGCACGAGTTGCCATTCGGTCGCGAAATTGGTCACGTGGCTGGAAATGTTTCGTGAGCATGTAGCCACGAGAGGGAGGAAGGAAGGGACAAAAAGAGAAGGAAGGAGCTGGGCTAGGCAAGGGGATGCGCCATTTCGATCGAACACGATTTGTTACGTAAGCGAGTATGCCCGGTGTTCCGCGAGAAAATTGTGTTTATCACACCGTGAAAATCCTTGTCACGTGCAGACGCGGAAGACGTACCTAAGTTTGTAACTGTAACGTTCCTGTTGCAATCCGCGCACTATCCGCACGTATTTCAATTTCGTTTATGACCCCGTCGAACTCAATGAATGCAAAGCTGCTGATTCGATATGTTCCCAGAACGATACAGTTCGATCTATCATCTGACACGATTAAAGTCGCGAAGTTAACGATGATATCTGCAAAATTGATCCATTTTCCTATACAATTAACAGAGATCTGGTTTCTCCTTCAAAGAGAATATATATCTATATATATTTCTCGATACATTCTCCAAAAAGAATTTAATGACTAAATGTAAAAAATATAAATCAAAGGGATGCTAACGTCACGTTCTCTTTTTATGAAAATTGGTAATTGTTTTTATTATTTTAATCAAAATCAATATGAGAGAGAGCGAGAGAGAGAACATACTTAAATATAGTTTTAATACTTACAATTAATCTAAAATGATGTTTCCAAAATAGAAAATACGAGTAATTTAAGAGAGAAGGACGACTAAAGCCAGCGACACACGGAGCACTTTTTCCTGCTGGATTGCTTGCGATCTAGTAAATTATTATAATTGCACCACTCAGCACGCAGGATTTCTAGTAATTTACTAGATCGCAAGCAATCCAGCAGGAAAAAACTCTCCGTGTGCCGCTGGCTTAACATTACATCTATCGATCGTCCACTGTTCCCATCCGTAGTCTCTCACAGGAGTCTGGAATCGAGCACGTGACAAGACCATCTTGCGTTAGACGCATAATGCAATTATGGCTCCGTCAGGCGTAATCGCGTAATTGCATTGATAGAATGGCGAACGTCGAAAAAACTGTTCCCGAAACAGTCTCGCGATTCCGTTCGCGATCTCCGACGAGTATCGATCCTCGGCGAGGCGGCCGTCACGGTTACTTCCGGTCGACGGCCAGATTTCACGGCGAATTAAAAATTTCGCATCCTGCCGGGGCGCGCTCACCGGCCGATGAATAAAACATCGTTCTGCGTGGTTAGCCTGATTATTTACACAGGTACGCGGCGAGCAGCTGCGTGAACCGAAATCAATGTAGCCGCTAAATATAGACTATTTAATACACGTCGAGGCGCGCCTTTGCGAACGTGGCATGATTTTTAACGTTGCTATTTCGAAAAACGAAATCACTGCTTGCGGCGAATGTATTTCGCGTTCAAGAGAGCGGATTCTTCGCACGAGATCGCTGCGAATTTGATAAGTCGTCGATATTCGCGCGATATATAGATATATTCCGGATAGTAAAGCGCTTGGACGTAATTAAATGCATATGCTTGCTATACGAGGTCTCTCCCGCCTGCTCGATGTCAATGATTAAAAGCTAGCCGCGTGGCCGGTGATGGGTTTGTACCTGAGCTCGATAGTTCGCTAGGAAGGAAGGGATCAGATGTCGATGGTGGAGAGCCGAGATGCGATAAGAAAAGTTGGTTAATGAGACTTCGCGCAGATCGCTACGTGATTGACATACAGAAACCAAGCTCTCGTGTAGGATGCGTGTCTCGATATCAGTGATTATCTGGACAGATAATTGACAGGATTACTGCTGATCCAATTATATCCTCTCGGCGCTTGATAGTGCATCTTAATATATGTATATTATGTACGCTTTGAACTTAAGAAGCCTATTTGAATGTATAATTAATAACATGTGCAATAATTCGTTTCACTTTTTATGGGTTATATTCGTCACATATTCGATATAATTTGAATTTACTAATTATAAAGTTATCAATAAATTTTCATTACGATTACGTACATAATTACAAATTGTGAATGTTGAAGAAAAAATTCATATGCAAGATGTTAGAACTGTTTAGTACAATTTTGTTTTCTCACAACATTTTTACTTTAAATAACAAAGCATAAAACGGCAATTAAGAGTCAAGCGCTGGCGACAGGCGCAATAGATAAAATATAATGTTCTTTAATAAAAAATCATGATATAACAATAAAACCGATGTTCTTTAATAAAAAATCATGATGTAACAATAAAACCGGATATTTGACATCATGATCTCCACCAGGTGAATTCTTTTGAGAGGTTTTTAATATATTGTCCGTTGATAAAGACTCGAAAATGAGTCGAAACGTCCGGTTTTATTGTTACATCATGATTTTTTATTAAAGAACATCGGTTTTATTGTTATATCATGATTTTTTATTAAAGAACATTATATTTTATCTATTGCGCACTGTCGCCAGCGCTTGACTCTTAATTGCCGTTTTATGCTTTGTTATTTGACCTTATCGAGAGTCAATTATTTATATATTATTTGATTATTTTAACTTTATTCTCAAATATTTTTAAAAATTATGCTTTTATAAAGGTTTCTTTCAAAATACATCTCTCTCTCTCTCTCTCTTACATACATACATCATACCAATATTTCATTTCATCTTTTTTTAAAATACCTATTATTATTGTTTATAAATTTTTATAATAATTTTTATAATAATTTATATAGCGTAATTGATTATATAATTTAATTATAAATTGTACCTCGTATTATTTAAAAAAAATGTAGAGTAAATAACAGCAATTTTCCTAGAGAAATATTCAAGCAATGGTCGTCAATGATCAAGGTTACGAATATATTTCTGGTCCAAGGACGATTGCTTTTAATGCATGGCGAGACGGATGTTCAGGGTACCTATCGAGGGTCGGTCAGTTCCCCATACGAATTGCATTTGCACGCGTTAGACAGCCACGTGGCCCGGTTCCTGAGGGATTCTCCCGCGCATAAGCGAGCGAGCTGTAAAATCGCGCTGAGAATCATTCAGCGCGAAGGGAAAATGGCGTATGTGTAGAAAAGATCTGGTCCGTGCGAACGTAGTCTCGAAGTGGATTAAAGGGCCGATCGCCGATTTTGTTCCGCTCGTTAATTCTCGACTAATGCGATCGACGTAACGTTACACATTTCCGAAAGCGGGAACGTCGTCTGTTTCGTATCGACGAAACAGTTATTTTGTTATCGCACGTAGTCGTATTATCTCAGATTTACTTGGCGGCGAGGGAAAGCACGATCCAATTAGGACCGTAGCGTTATTACCATAAAACACTTTAGTCGTAACTCGGGCAAACGGATTCACTATGTCGTGCAATAGTTTCGAGGTTTATTCCATAGGGATTTAATGCGATAGATATTTAACTGCTTCAACTCAATCGATTATTCTACGAAATAATGAAATAGTTAAGCGACTTAAATAAATCACTTTCTTTAAGTGCGTAAGTATTCGATACTTGTTAATGCATTTTACTGATCATTTGCATAGATACATAGCGTTGCTCTATTTAATCGATCGTTAGTACGGAATAAAATAGGATAACTAAGCTAAGTCTTCTTCTCGATGCAAATGGTTAAATATTCGACGCTGCTTCATTTATTTACATGGAAATAGGTGTAGTATTCTTTCATCAAATATCGCATCAAATATCCTCCTATCTCCTCCGATATCGCAGACAATTACGTAATTGGTTCTTTAAGGTAGCTTTGTCCATATTTACTGCTCGCGGGCAACATCACTTCGATTCCAACCGTAGAACAAAAGCGAGGATTCGATTACCCGATTGGCAAGAGTAATTACGCAGTAAGCGGATGAACGCTTTGGAGTAACTCGTTATGATACTTTTTTTGTAAATTGCTTCACCCGTGCAAAGTGTCTTTGATTTCTCGCAATTTATATTTTTTTGACTAATATCGTGTTGATCTTTTCTTAACAAAAATATAAAAATAATCTTGAGCTCTCTAGATTTTGTTAAGACTTTTATAACAAATCTTTAGGAGGACAAATATCCTTTATTTAAAATCTAAAGAAACCAGGAGAAAGCCAAGTGTGAGCTAACGCCGATATCGGGGCGCACAAAAATGTTGTTTATTGAACCAAAACAATTTAACTCCTGGTTTCTTTACATTTTATATCATTGAGCCTTAACTACATTAATAATCTTTTATTTAATCGTGCGTATAAAGTTTACTTTAATAAATTTAAGAATGAATAGTATAATATTAAAGTTTGAAAAAGCTGAGTTCGAATTTTTGAAAAATCTAGCGAACCTAAATTTGCTGCAAAAAAGGAAATATCCGTGTATCAAAACAAGTACAGTAATGCTGTAGTACATACACGCTTTCATTCGTTGCTTCCATTAATAATGCAGTTGAAATGTCAGCAATTTGAGACCCTCACTAATGCACTTTAGACTGCACAAACCATCTACGACGTGACTACGCATATCGTCGACTGCGGTATTAAATATTTACTTGCTCAGTACTGAGCATCTTCTTGAATCCTCCTGGATCCTCTTGGATTCTCTCAGACAGTTGTCTATTCTGGATATTGCCACCTAGGGACCGTGTTAACTGCATATTGTACATTCGAGATATTCTATTTCCGACATCACTCTGGACGATCTGGTGATGTATTAATAATGACTAATATATTGTATATAAGGCGGAAAAAAATCGAAATTTAGTTTATTATCAATTATTCAATAACAGAAATAATTAAAAATTAAATAATTAGTTATTAGGCTCAGTAGATTTAAAAATTACAATAAATCAGGAAGGGCTAATGAGCCAAGCTAGATGTACGTGCTAATATGTTGTTTTCTAAATTATTTTATATCAACAATTTCATATAGATAAGAAATAATTTATCATTAATTATTAGGTAAGCGAAATATAATGTTAAAGTTCGAAGTTTACAGTAATATATAATGAAATACTGCGGCAGGAAGTGTACGAGAAGGTAAAAACTTTGAGATAGGAACTTATTTAAATATTAATTTTATTAGTAGACGCAACTTGCAGGTAAACTGCATACATATTTTCATATGTATAATATCGCAATGCAGTTTGCATAAAAATATCGTTTTACGTACGAGACGCTACATTCGCACAAAACAAAGATCTTGCAATTATTCTATCTCGTTATCCTTGACACAGACGATATCTAATTGTGCATAATCATAATGCTGCACTTCCGCCGACAACTTTCGCCGAGAGCCGCAATTCGCGAATTCGCCCGCGGCGGATGGCACAGCAAGAATGAGAGTAATGAGAGAGAACGCGCAGTGCGGAGACAGATTCAGCAACGTACCGGTGAATTTTACTTTCTATAGCTCGAAGAATGAATAAAGTACTCATCCCATTCAAGAATGAAATTGAACGGTTGCTCCAGGTTACGTACTTTACACTTGCATTTATTCTCATTGTTCTCGAAAAAAATCATCTGGCCTCGCTGATCATCTCAGCACTTTCTTTTTTCCAAATTTTCTTCTGGTAACATTAACTGTCTTGTTTCCAAATCTTCTTACATTCATACGAATTATGTTCTTGCAATTGTTTACTTTACAGTTTGTCATTGTAATATTTAAAAACTAAGCTGCATATCTTATAATCTTACATAATTTTATTGTTTTTCATAATTTTAATGTTATTTGTTAAGTCTTGTTGTGAATCTCTTTTATGGCAATACCTATAAAAATATTCTAGAAGATGTTAGATAAGATATAAAATATCTTTTCATTTTATCATAGGTTTACGTTTTATAATCGAATACCTTTGGTATGATATTTAAAGCATCCTGTGTAAATTCAATTTAAATATATTATTATAAGAGAATTATTTTCTCGTATAAAACTTCGAGTTTCAGTTTTACGCTAAAACGACTTGTTATGATCATTAAATTACGAGAGATGTTTGTGAGATAAAAATCAGACACTTTGCAGAAACGTAGCGAAACTGCCAGTCCGAAATCTAGTAAAACAAACGGTCTTGTAAGCGTGCGTCTATTTTATGTGAAACAGTTGGTACGTAAACCGTCGATATCCACCTTACGACCACTCAGGCGATCTGAATTCGCATTTTATTGCTCTCTAATACTACGAGCGCGGAGAATTTACTTTCCCCCTTTTCTCGTTTGGCTTTATCGTCTTCCACGGATCTTCGTCGATGTCGACGAGAGAAAACAGTCGGGTATATACATTAAGCCGCCGTGGCTTTTATTATACCTTCTTTCCGCGTGCCGATCTTGAATCCCTCCGAAATCGATCTTTCACGATTGAACTCCAGACGACAGTCTCCGTCTTATTGTTGCGCGACGTACATCACTGTGTGTAGATATTTTTAATTCCGAACGATGTATGCTATATATCCCTACACGGATAGAGAGTACGACGTGGAGCAAGGGGGATAAGGAGCACTAGGAGCACTGATTAGGCCGAGAGAGTTCTTTCCGGTCTTCCGAGCTCGGCTCAATTGGCCTCCGCCGTGCTTCGACAAGCTCATTATAATTGAAGAAGCGCAAGAGTGCTACATTGTTGCGACTACCATTGTAGTTATCACTGTAAATGTCACGTGTGATATTTTTTTTTACGCTAATATTTAACAGTATTAGAATATTTTGAATATTGTCATGTCAAAGCAATTAATTAACTCTTAATTAAAAGTAAACGTTAAGTATATTGATTTACATTAAATTAATTAAGAGATTTATCAGTTTTCGAAATAATGCGATTGATGTAAATCGCACAATTTATTATTTCAGACGAGTAATTATATTCTAGATTCTATATAAAATCTTGATGCATATAAAATCTTTTCGCAGATGTACACTGAAGACAATCTATGGCGCGTCGCAGTGCTTCTGCGAGATTTTGTCTAGGACGCGACACAGTCTTTCATTAATCCCGCACTAAACCACACTTAATGCCCAGAGCTTAGACAATAGATTCGCGGTTTCAACGTCGCGGCAAGTAGAAGGAATATTCGCTGAAGGGGTCTTTATCTCTCTCGCTTTCTCTCTCTTGTTCACAGCGGTCCTCTCGACAGGACGTTGAAAGCTCTTCGGGTGCCTTGCGAGCCAATATAAAGCGATATATATATCCGTTTTCCCAGTGAAAACCAACCTAGTCAGAAGGACTTGCCTTATTGAAAGTGGAGAACATCGTAACAGGGAAAAAGGGGTAGGGACTGGTAGGAGAGGATTTATTGAAACCGCGTACAGCACTGTTTCTATACTGCGCCCATCGTCACTCGACGCCGGCGAATCGTCGAGTTTCGACTCTCTGACACTGAATATGCATACGTTACATGCATATATGGGCGTATGTACGCGCGCTTCATTGATTTGTTTAATAAATAGCACGGTATCGGTATTTATATTGCGAGCGATATAACGCGATTCGCGATACGAAATGGCGAGGAGGTAGGTAGTGATAGACGGAGCCACCCGATCGGATTTATTGGAATATTTGCGTTACACTTTTGATCAGCAGCAACAATCTCCCTTGCACGTCAATGCTGTCGCGCTTTGAAGAAGCTCTGAAGCGCGATACCAGACAAAACTCTAGATTCAACAGGATTTTCCGATATGTGTGTTTAGAGGATGCAATTTAGGAGGCAAGTGCTTTGATCGTGGAAATCAGTTTTTTATTCATTTATATTGTACGCTAAAGTTGTGCAGTTCCTTTGAGAAATGCGCAACCTTTTATACGCTTTTATTGCAAATACATCGTATTACAAATAGATATTAAAATTATTCTCATAATATTATTTTTATATCGGTATATGAGTTTTCTATTAGAGAAATGGAATATTCTTCATATCAAGATTCGCGAATACCTTCGTTTAATATTTATGAAGATGAGGATAATTTTTAATTTGTTAATTGTTCTTTTGTTGCATCGGTCATTTTTGTTCTTGACAAAAGCAAAATTTCTCACGTAAGCTTTTGTTTAATATAATACCGTACATCTTTTACTACAGACGCATAGCGAGAGTTTTACTTACCTAATATTATCCTCGTGCATTTCTGGTTGTCGGAGGAATTTCCATTAGTGGAAGCACGAAATATTCTTGTATCGCCCGCGCGCGCTTTCGTCGACGTGAGCTTCTCGTTTCCACGGCAGATCTTCGATACCGTTGGATACGTGTAATCTTCGACAGTGGGCATTACCTCTGGAGTAGCGAGCGAAACGTGGTAGTAAAGTAACGGAGCATAGTTGTGTGCGACGGTAAGGAACTTGTCAGCAAATCGGTTTTCCGATGTCGCTTCGCTGTGAATTTGGGACGTATATTACGAATCTACAAATGTAGCAATGAAATTTGAAATCGAAATAGAGCGCATTTTAAATTACAGTAAATTGATAAAGAATAATTGGAAGTAGTTTAAAATAATTTTAAAGAATTGGATTAGTAAATATGTCAATTTTGTACAAAAAAAAATCGTATTTAATCCTAATATACACTGAAAAAAATGTTTACATGATTATGCTGGGTTTTTTTTCGACCCAGCATAATCATGCAATATTGCTACCCACATGGAAAATTGCAAGTGATTACAAGTGATTTCACATGAAATTACAAGTGATTTTTGCATAAAAATAGTAATTTCACCTTTATTTTACTATTAATATGTATTTTCACTTTTAAAAATCTTGAAAAAAAATTACAGTGATAATTAGGTAATTTTCCGGTTTTGAACAAGTAATTTCCATGTAAAAATACATGGATTTTTTTAGTGTATTCGTATGTTTTTTTATATGAGTTATATTTTGTCGTTTCTTTTTAAATGGTCAGCTGCTCGGCTATAAATTAAATGATGTAGATGCGACGAAGCCAGCAGTTTCGAGTTATAGCAAGTATAAGTGTATGAAAGAAAAAAAACAATCTCTCTCTCTCTCTCTCTCACACTACACTCTCTATCTCTTTCACTCTCCCGTATTACTGTTCACACGATGTTCATCTCGTGTCATCGTTTCGCTTTGCAAGATTTGGGGAATCGTGCAACCGGCAGAGCGTAAACGCCTAACGCCACAACGCGCGAAATTCGCATTCGCGCGCGGCCGTCGCGCGATTGTCGGGAATTACGGTGTGTGCCGTATGCGACAGCCGGAGAACATTTCCAATAAGATACGAGCAATAAAAGACTTCGCGTTCGCAACGCGGCGAGACCCGCGTTTGTCCGTTCGTTCGCAGATTCGCACGCGTGTTTCCATTTGGAGTGGATACCAACGGGAGAAAAGCAAAAAACATACGAGTGAGAGAGAAAAAAAAGAAAGGGGGATAAAAGGGAGAGACGTCGTCGTTTTGGGATTTATGCCGATCGATGCCCAACCGTTAATCGGCCAATGAGAGAGGTGCCTCATGTACGGTTCGCGGGACAAAGCCGGCCATTATTTTTCAGACGTGCGTCCCTCGATCGACGCCTTGTATTTCGCATACTTTATTACACGGTATTACCGGGCCCATCTTCTCTGCGGGCCCCTCCACCCTCATTCCGGGCCCCGTGGGCGAGCCTTTACGAGTTAACTGAGCTCGGCGGGCGCGAGAAGAAGACGCGAAGGACAAGGAAAAAGGAAAAAAGAGCAGGATAAGCGAAAATTCCAGAGAAATCAGAGAGAATAATGGAGGGAAAGAGAACATTGAGGAAATGAAATAAGAAGAGTACAGCTACGCAGATTTAATAAGTCCTAAAGTGTCATTGTTCACAAATACTTTCACTTTTACTTTTTGAATTTCGCATATTGTTTCCTAGACTCGAACTTGTCTGAGTTACAAATTATACACGAATATTGTATATTTTATATTTTGTTAGGTAGGGTAGATGTACCGATTGTGGCCACTGCACCAGTTTTGGCCATTTGCGCGATTTTCGTAATTTTTTTACTTTCAAATTGGCTGTAGTGCGTAACAATCGAAAGAACTTCATTCTGCAAGCATTTTGTTGATCATGCAGATTAGGTTAAATTTATTCTTTATATGGCAAATAACTGTGTGGCCACAAATGGCCTTAATGTGGCTACAAATGGTGCATCTACCCTATACATACATTTATCAAATACATGCTTCTTAAACTCAAAGCATATAATTGTAAAAGTACTCTTATTTAGAGATCTAAATTTTCTCAGTCTGGAATATCCAGATCTCTCTATTAAGTTGGTTCTGAAAGAAAACGCGGAATTGGGAGGGCAATGAGGAGGGGATGAAAAATCTGTTGCAGAGAGGGGGTGAAAAATCTGTCGAAATTGACGTTCATTGGAAAATTGCGACAAGCCGCTTTCGGAACAGGATGATTAATGCTTGCAAGGCGGCGTGCGTACGTACTTGCATCCCCAGCGGAGTGCATCGTCGTCGTCGGAAGTTTTCGGCGAAGTTTCCTCGCGCCGGGCAACTTTTCCTTCGGCACTCTTCTCTTCGAAGTCAAGTCGTTGGAGCTTATCACGTGGAACAGACCGGCGTTCGTATCAGGGAGTCGAGGGACCACTCAGCGCGGAATATCTGTCGAATGTTTTCACATGTAAACGTCTTTGGTGACTTGTAAGAATTCTCGCGCGATAGGTCGGTATAGTTGATACGGTCTACTGTAAATATCTTGCGAAATCCCACTTATTTTCGATGATTATTAATCGGTGCGTCGCGCAAGCTATATTTACAGATTAGTCCGAATAACTGTAATTTATTAGGTTCTAGAGATCGGCATATTCAAATCGTGAAATGATACAAAGAGTAACATCTTTGTTTATTATATTTTAGTTTGTACACGGAAAGAACGGTTTTGCTGAAATATTAAAAAATTTGGCCAGATACAGATCTGAAAAATAATTTTGTTGGATCATCAAAATAATTATGTAGGACACTCCAACATAATGATAATTTTGCAAAAAGTTTTGATGTTCTAGCAACTATTTTAGGTCCTACATAATTATTTTGATGATTCAACAAAATTATTTTTCAGATCTGTATCTGGCCAAATTTTTTTTGAATGTGAACGATTTGAATGTGCCGATCTCTAGAACCTAATAAATTACAGTTATTCGGACTAATCTGTAAATATAGCTTGCCCGTGTAGGCGTTTTAGGGTAAATTAAAGAAAGATATTTATTCTTCCGATTGTTCTTTATTTTGTAGGAATACAGGGCCGTGAGGCCGATTATTGATAGGAGATCGGGGTAATTACGAGAGTAGTGGAGCGGCCGTGGATTAGCACACGGAAAGAACGGTTTTGCTAAAATATCCAAAAATTTGGCCAGATACAGATCTGAAAATAATTTTGACTATCAAAAGTAACTATGTAGGACACTCAAACATGATGAAAATGCTGCAAAAAATTTTGATATTTTAGCAACTATTTTTGGCGTTCTACATAATTATTTTGATGACCCAACAAAATTATTTTTAGATCTGTATCTGGTAAAATTTTTAGATATTTTAGCAAAATCATTCTTTCCGTGCATGCTAGGTGCAGGCGTGGAAAGCGAGGGATTCCGAGTTCGAGACGCAGTCGGCTCCGTAATTTTTTCCGTCTCCTACAAGTTATTAAAATTGATACACGCAGATATATCTGGTAGAATAAAAGAAGAGAAAATTTAAAAAAGATTTATAAAATGGATTAATCATAAATTAACAGAGGCACGATGATATTTGAATTTGTCGTCGCGTATGTAGCATTCCTAACATTTCTAATTAGACATATTGATATATTAGACTTTTTTACTTCTCATAAAACGCGGATCCACTCGCACTCGACTTACGAAACGACGGTCGTAATTCGGATTACGACGCGAATGAAAGGTTTATTTCCCGGTGTTCGGTGCTACCTGCGCACGGAGGAGGGCGGGATGAGCACCGCTGTTTAAATGGCACGATTATCTGTCTTGTGCTTTATTTGCCGCTCTTTGCTCTCGTTCCACTTCGCTCTCAGTACAGTGCCACCGACTTTTTCTCCCCCGTCGCGCCGCGTCGCGCTCCTTCGCCATCAACCGTAGCATTGACTCGAGTGGGTTTTTGCATAGTACGCAAGAGAGGTCGGCGACTCGCGCGACTCGGCTGCGGGTCCTTAAAAACGGATCCATTAAAGTTTTTCCGGCGCTTTTCCCGGCCGTTAATGCCGGTGATGGTTGTGCGCCGTGCACCATGATTCGGATTTGCATTCACATACGTGGCACATGAGAATTGCCCGCTGCCGCCGCCGCAGTCGCCGCTTGTCCACCCAATACACTTTTGCGGAGGAAAATCTCGAGGGAACTGTTCCATTTTTACGCCGGTTTTTTTATCACCATACGCCACCGTATTCCGCCCCGATATCGGGAAAACAAGTCGCCGCGATTCACGCCTTTGTCCCCGCCGATAACGGTCGCGAATGCGAATAATACGGAACACCGGGATGAGTTAGATCTTCACCGTTAACCGCGCGGGAGCATGCCCGCGACCGTTCGTTCGTGGGAAACACGCGCGAGGAATGCAAATCCTTCGGAAACGAGGAAAAGTCGAGATATCACGACGTAATTGTAATAATACAAATTAGTGTTTTTTATTACACTGAAAGAAAGGCTTGGTTATAAAAATCCAGACTTGGTTAATGTTACCAAGCACCTTGGTGAAATAGTTTCAACTAAACGTTTAATAAGTATTACATAATTTAGTTGACTCAACTAAACAAAATTTGCTCTTTTATAATTATTACAAAATGTTTTGTTATTATTATTGTTATAATTGGTAATAATAATCAAATATAATTCTTTTTCGATATTTTTTATGTATTACATAGACTGAGGATGACTAAGTGAAGTCGAAACGTCTCTATTATTATATTTAACTTTTAAATGAAATAAATTTTTATCATTGTTTTTCGATCCATTAATTGCTCGTTATATTGACCTTCTATTGTTAATGTTTTATATTACTTAGTAATGCGAGCGTTTCACATATTTTAAATAATCAAATACTTCAAAAAAAAGTATTATTAAATGCATCTCACAAGTTTACCAAGAATTTTTTTTCAGTGTACATAGACATGCACGCGTAAAATATATGGCGAGCTACATTGGTGAATATTGTCTCTCATGATTTGATACAGCTATATATAAATGACACAATTATGATGAATATTGTTTCGAGCTAAATTACAATTTTTTAATTTATATATATTTAATTAATACACACTGTTAAAAAAATTTGTATTAAATATAATATAAAAATAGGAAGTTTTTATGCAGATACCGTATATGAAATTTCAAATACGAAATTGAAAATTAAAGGAGTGATATTTCGAAAATAAAAGTATCGAGCAGTAATATTAATATGCTCATCTGGTTGCTCATATACAAATGTTCTCATTTTCAATCGAAAATATGTATTATTACCTTGCGTATTCAAAAAAATCTTAAACGGGTTTTAAATATTTAATGTTGTGTGTATTAAATTTCATATTAGTGATTAAAATTCATGTTCGTGATATGAATTTAGCTATACAAGTGCAAGAATTTTTATTTCAGATACTCAGTTTGTAAATTTCATTTACCGTAGTATCGTAAATGTGTTGTAAACTTCATATCTTTTTTAACAGTGTATATTTATATTCATATTCCTGTTCATCAGTATATTTAATATTCATATTTTAGTATATCATAATTTTTCATGAAATATTTCTTAAGAGTTTTGTTACAATATAATCATTTCGATATGCTAAAAATTTATAATACGTACATACGTGCACGTACGACATCAAGTATGCAAATGTAACGTCGTCAAAATACTGAGACACGTTAGCATCATTTAAAAGTAAATGTTTTGCAAGCAATCTTTTTAATAAACTTACGTTTGTGTTAATTTAAGTTACGCCGTGAGTAGTATGCGCTATGAATAGAGTGCAAAAAAGTGATGTTTTAAGAGCGGTTCTTCACGGGGAGAGACTCCTCTTTCATGAATACACAGTATGTTATACCATGAAATGAATACTAACCGTGACAGTTGCGCGCAGGCTGCATAGAAATATCCATTTGGGAATGTTCCACTAGACATTCAATTTACCTACCTGCATCTATTCAGTCGTACGATTTAAATTCCGCGAATCTGACTTACATTTATGCTCTTACGAAAAGCTCCCGACAATATTTCGACGGAGACACATTGATGTTATAGGCAGTCCGCACGACATGCACTAGCTGTCTCGAAAGTACCTCCTGCGGAACATCATTTGTCAAAGCGAAAAGTGTATTAGTTTTCTGTGGTGACAGAAGATTTTGAATCGTTAGCTATCAAAAATTAATCAACTTTGGCCAAATAATAAAAATAGAAACATTATTATTATTCAAATATCTGATGACTTTACATTATTTGGGAAATTAATAGACGAATCACTTTTTTATTTAACGGTATTTTTCGTTACCATATAGCTAATCATGATTTGCTAAACTGTGTTTGCTGTCGTGATTATAAATTTCTAAACTACAGCAAACATTTTGTTGTAGTTTAGAAATTTATAATCACGACAGCAATGAGATTAGGTATCACAGCTAACAATAAGATTTGCTGTCTATATATTACGACTGCAATTTAGTTACCACACGCAGTTTTTAGCTACGGCAGTTACTTTTTTTTCCGTGTATTTCTTAAGCTCACTTTACACGATCTATAATTTGCGACAGAATTCGAGACAGAATTTTATTTATAATTTTATGCATCCTGTAATATAGAAAAAATGTGAACAATCAGAATTATAACTATAATGCCCTATTTTAAATAGAAAGAACGCATCAAATATGCGCAGTACATAAATACCCGTGATTGATCAATTGTATCTAGTGTAATGAAGATCTCTAAGCGTTGTAAATAGTCGTGTCCAATTGGATAGGCAAACAGACCTCATCCTAATCATGTCAATGAAAGAAACACAATTGAATATGCTATACATAATTATAATTCAAATTATGGTTCGTGTAATACAAAAATTTTTTCTCATATACAATTATATTTACAATTTGATACGTAAACTTATAAATAAAATTCTGTCGCGAATTATAGATCGTGTAAAATAGGCTTTAGACAAAGACTTTAAAATATAATTATAATTTAACATTGAAAAATAATGCCGTGAAATTTTTTCCGAGAGAAATGAGTTTTGCGCGAAAAAAAGTTCATCGGAAGAGAACGTGCGACTCCGAGACATCCTGTGTACATAACGTATCGATAAAAATGTGAATATGTTTACTCTGCGATCGTATACATAGCATATATACTTCTTTCCCGGAGTTTCGCGGAATGTGCTCGAGACTTATAGGCGAGCGAGTAGGCGCGTCGTGTCGGCTCGAACGTGGTGCCTCGAGAATTTCGAGTGAGTCAGAGTGAAAAGTTTTTGGTACGGTCGCTTCTGGTAAATTCGCGGCATGCAGTGAATCAAGCTAACCCGATGCTACCGGCGCAGTGTCTCCTTCCGCCTAGTCGCCCTTTTGCACCTCCTTTTCCTACCTTTTCCGTAGGTGACACAGCGAGGTCCCTCCTAATTTAACATTCTGCACCTCCAGGTCCGCCAAATCCGATTTGGCCGCGACGCTAAATAAACTCACTCGCGCATTGTTAGAGGATGAACCGGCAGGATTGTTTCGATTGTTAAGAACGATGCAGAGAGAAAAGAATTTTATTGTATCTGGAGAGACTAAATCTTTCCAGTCAAAGAATAAAAAAATATACACTTATATATTAGAGAGAAAGTAAGAAGAACATATATATTTACGTACATTTCATATGTACACATGCATATACATATATGGAGAGATTCGCGTATAATTCGTATGACATAATGATTATTTAATATTGCGAGAAATCATATAACATGACATTTACATAACGCCATAAAATCAAGGGAAACATTTCCAGAGATAATTGTGCTAGCAATATTGAAGTATAGAGTTAAATTGGAAACTCGAATGTAAGGATATGCGCTTGCGGGGAAAGCGCGTTCCCTTTCCGACCCATAGGTGAGCCATTTTCCGATATTTGCTCTCTAATAATACTACCGCATCCGATTTCCAATTTCCGATGCAGTGCTGCAGGAGGCACTGAAGATACGCGCGATGTAGGTGGAGAAGATGAATGGCTCCATCTTCGGCGAGCACGAGGGTAGAAAATCTGTGAACGATGCTTTAAAAGCGAACGCAGTTATGTGGCGAGATAGGAAAATATGCGTCGGTCGAATTAAAATTATCGGAGATGACGTTTGGCATTCATGCGTATATTATGCCGACCATACTTTAATTAAAGTAATTAATCGCAAGTGACTTATTCGAGCAATCTCACGTGCCCAATGAAGAAAATTTTTTAGCGAGCAGAACGGAATCTTTTCTGCTTCAGATTTATCGACGTTTATTGTCGATATAAACCGCATACACTGTAAAAAAAGTATGTAAAATTACATAAAT